>PVKA01013014.1:0-56168 GCA_004027165.1 Ctenomys sociabilis | reverse complement strand
AAAAAAAAAAAAAAAAAAAGATGTTTTCGTCTTGGAGAAAAATCTTGTTAAGTTTTTTTTGGACTGCATGTTGACCTGTGATCCTTTGCCCTGGAGCACTCCTTCAGTGTTTATACATATGAGCAACTACATCCATCTGCATTTTGTTTTTAACTTTGGGCAACTGTTTATATCCATGAGATGATCACAAAACTAGATTATGACTTCTGCATTCATAGTATTTGGGTTCAAAACTTAACTCCTGATTTGGGTGAAGTATATTACTTCTCTAAATCTCAGTGTCTTCAAATAGGAATAATAACTGGGTGTGGTGACACATGTCTAGAATCTCAGAAACTAAGAGTCTGAGATAGGATCTTTGTGAGTTTGAGACTAGCCTGGGTTACAGAATGAGCTCAAGGCCAGCCAGAACTGTGTAGTGAGGTCATTTCTCAAAATAAATAAATAAATAAATAAATGAATAAATAGAAAAAGAAGGAATCATGGTAGTACATATTTCAGAGAAATATTATAGTAGAAAATGAAATAAACATGTGAAGTACATGCTTAGATTTCAGAAATCAAGCTAACATATGGAAGCATTAGTGATTATTATGCACATACTTTTAGTCAGTTAAATCACACCATCCTAGACCTGGAAGTGATTCACTACAGAAATTATCTTCAATATATTTTTGAGAGATTGTTGTAAAGTGAAAGGTGCTCACTATTCCATAGCATGCTACTTTCATTTGAATAGGTTTAGTCATTAGGAAATCCTTTTTTCTTGTTGTTTAGCCAACATCTGTGATCTCTTAAGTTCCGGCTCTTGTTTCTACCTCATGAATCTTCATTTAGTATCAAACTTCCTTCTACATGGCAGCATTCCAAATACAGGATTAAAGTCAGTGTCTCATTTTCCTTAGGTTTTCTCATTTCCAGGATAAATCATCTCAATTATTAGGATTATGTCATAATCCTCCATTTATTTGAGAATGTTACTGGCTGGCTAAACAAATAACATTCTTAAATTCGTTCACCTCCCCACATATCTGCCTCCAAAACACAATGGAAAGTCTATATTTGCTCATATTGTAGTTAAGTTTAGGCAAAAGACTCAATTCTGCCAATGATGTATATGAGAATTTAGACTGGAGGCTTACTTGGAAAGTTTATTTTTCTTGTAAGAATAATAATCCCAACTGATTCTTGGAGCTTCAGTAATCATATATTGTAATCCTAAAATGATGAGTTTGAGGGCAAGACAATCATCAAGATAGTGCCACAGGAGTGGAATCATAAAAGGCTTTCAATTTATTGGGCCTTTACTATGCAGTTTTTCTGATTCTATCAGTGTAGAAAGGGATTTGGGAGTTTGCATTTCTAACATCCCAAGTGATGGTAATGTTGTTTTTATGGTGGTAGGCCAATGGGAGACCACTTTAAGGGCTCTTGTTTTTTTGGTTGCTGTTACTGTTGTTTATTTGTTCATAATTTTCAGACAGGGTCTTGCTATGCAGCTCAGGTTGGCCATGAACTCACTTTGTACCCATGCTGGCCTCCTCAGACTTGGAGTGATCCCCCTGTCTTGGCCTCCCAAATTCTGGGATTGCAGCATATGCTGCTATGCCTGGTGAAGTCCCCTGTTTTAAGTCATTTAAAACATTTTCTTTTTTCTGCAGATCATAACTTCCCTTAACTAGTAAACACAACATTAACTTTTTACTTGATTTTGACTTGCTTTCTGAAAGTATTGCATTATATTTTTTTAAAAAAAGGAGATTTAGAATTCTTCTGCATACTAGAGAGCATCCTTATCAGGCCATATTCTCTTCATAGCAGGTAGAAGCCTCATCTGAGACATACTATAGCAAAACAGTGATCAATATATAGAAATGTAATGAAATTTTATTACTTGGAAAGCAGAGTGAGGATTCTAGGAAAGCTGGGATATTAAGCCTCCTTCTAGGAAGTTTGTAATCTAGATAGAATTTGGTATGCAAGATACAAGAGCAGCTATTTCCAAAATATTTGCAAATAGACTAGTACATCGAACATTCAAGAAAACGTGAAGGCAATAGGAAACCTATTAATCATTTATTGTTATAATCATTTTACAGAGAAGCCGAGGTTCATTTGGCTATTTAATGAATCTCAGGAAAGCCAAATAAGGACAAATATAAAAAAAATCAGATTTAAGGGTTGGCCAGATAGCTCAGCAGATTAAAGTGCCTGCTTAGGCAGACGCAGGGACTAGGGTTTGATCCTCAGCCTGCTATGCCGGCTCCGCCCCCGGCGAACGTAGAGAAAGTGAATGAGACTGGGCATCTGGCGTGCGTCTGCAATCCCAGCTCGTAGGAGGCTGAAAAACAGGAAGGATTACTATGAGTCTGATCTATGTAATGAGACCCTGTGTAGACCCTGTAGACTCTGTACTAAATACTTAAATGAAAAAAATCATACTTAATATGTAACAAAATGAAATCTAATGATTATAACTCATAATTCAATACACAACATGTCAGATAAATTCTTTCCACCCTTCCATCTCTTCCCTTTTAGGACAATATAAAGTAAAATTAGTTTTATTGTTTCATTAATAGTTTTTAGGCACAGATTGCCTCTCAACCAGCTTGAAAGACAACTGGCGACTCAAAATTGTTTTACTAAAATTCTATTTTAAAATGTAAATTTCCAACTGATGCAAGATTTTTCTGGCTTGCCAGGCGCTGTTTGTGTAAATTTGCAGGAAGTTGGCCAGGTTAGATGACACGTGGGGATAGAAGACCGAGACATGAGCCCTAAAGTGGGACTAAGTCCACCTACAGGAAGGGTACTTGATTCATTAGCTTCAGGCTAACGGGAGTCAGCACCTATTAGCTATTCTTCCTTTACAGTGCCTTCATGACAGCACCAAGGTTTCCCCCCCTGGAGCTAGTTGCCAATTTGGTGTGAAGATAGAGCAGAGAGATATTTTGACAGGGAAAACAATAGTAAAGGAAAATGAAATCTCAGTTGGCTGCATATTTACTAAAAAGGACATCACTTGAAACTAGAAGAGACTGAATTGACTCTCTAGTCCTTTTCCGTCTACCCTTCCCCACCATCCATCAGCAAGAATGACCACTCGTGAAAAAGGTGATGGAATTTAGGAGATTATTTAGCATCTTAAACAACTTTCTAGTTGCTGTTTGTTTATTTTTATACATACTAATTTAAGGTATACTATATTATATATGTATAACTTTCTATTTATTTTAAAGAGTAAAAATCAGTGCTAACATAGTTATATACAGCCTTGTACAACAGGCACAAAATAAAGTACAGTATTTTCCCCTAGAGTTGCTTGTAGCCTAATAGAGAAAGCATTAACATAAATGTTTCTGAATAAAAGTAAGAAATTCTATTTTACTATACAGTTAGTGAGTATTGTTCATTTGTACAATTAAATTTTATGTAATTGTGTCCTCAATTATCTTTCCCTATTTTAGACATTTAAAAATTCATGAAGATAGAACAATAAATACAATAAAAACTTCCAAGTTTAAAAATTCTAATTAGCATGCTATAAATAAATATAGGTTGTTAACTAAAAAGAGCAAAGGATTTGAATAGAACAGAGACCTCTTCTTAGCATATCATTTTGGAAAAAAATCAAAATATTTCTGTTCAATGGTGGAATTCTAATTAAAGTAAGCTATTGCCTATGTAATATTTTTTTCCTTTCTGATGATTGATATTAACCATTAAATTAACATTCTTTGGATATAAGTATCGTGATCTTTCTGTAGCCCTTTAAAATACAAAGAATGTTGAAGTATACAAATAAATTAAGCTTTTTGTAATTTATCATGTTGTAAGTACATGGTTTCCTGTTTCAGTACAGCAATGTAATGTTTGGAAGTGTTTAGAGTGAAATATATAAAGAAAGAAAGAAAGATTAATAGGGACAAAAATTTAAAAGTGTCAAATGGAGAGACATGTGGTCAAAATCCAGCATCCGTTCTTCACCAGTCTGGTCGTAGTTACTGCTGTTTTATTATTCTATCAATGTGCTAACCACATAATTTCATGAACTTAAAAATAAAGCAGTTTATTCTTAAGGAATATTTGGCATGCGGTGGCTTTGTTACATCCTGGGACTCTGGTTTTCTCACTGTTCCTGTGCTTCAAATATACAATGACCTTTGTAGGGTGAGACACATCAGGGGCAGAGTGAAAAATGTTTACTAAAATCATCTGGATTTCTTCTGGAGCCAGTATTTGAGGCCAGAGTTTCTAGTTCTCAATTGTCAGCTAACATCTCATTGTTCACAACTAACCACAAAGCCTCTCCCAGGTGCTAACCAGCTAGGAAAAATAGTAGTGTTCTCAGGTCCTTTGAAGGAGCAGTAACAATTTAGTGAACATGAAATATTTTTCTGCCCCTGGTAGCTTTTAAGATTGTTAATAGAAATAATCTCTTAATAGTGATGTCCTTACTATTAGAAATACACCAGAAAATGGCTTGGCACTAAACCTCTTTCCCAGATAAGGGTAAGCCTCATAACAGGCCTATGTAAATAACACTTTTTCTTAGCTTCTGTTCTTGACTCTTTTTTTTTTTTTGTCTTTTTTGAGACAGGGTCTCACTATGCAGTTCAGGCTGGCCTTAAGCTCACTTTGTAGCTCAGGCTGGTCTCGAACTCACAACAATCCTCCTGCCTCAGCCTCCCGAGTGCTGGGATTACAGGCATGCGCCACCATGCCCGGCTTGACTCTTATTATTATTAGGGCAATAACCACTGAATCCCTTTTGTATCAAATATACATACTCCTTCCTGTTTTTTTTTTTTTTTTGGAACCGGGGATTGAACTCAGGCCCTTGCACTTGCCAGGGAGCGTTTATTCCACTGAGCCATCTCCCTGGCCTCTCCTTACTGTTATTAACACCCATTGATCTCACAGTGAGCGTGATCCTGGGGTGCCTACCACAGTAAGTCTACTAGACGTTTTCTTACCAGATGTAATCAGTGTGAATCAGACAGCAGAAGTCAGTTAAAGTAAGTAACACATAACTAAAATCTATTTATTTTTAATTTAATATACACAAATGCACATTCACTCAGTCATGTTTTTATGTAGGGTGAAGTTCTCCCTTCCAGCTTAGGTATTTATCATCTTTCATCTTGCATAATTCATGCTGCATGATCTGCCTGGAGCACGCTGTATGATTATCTTCCCAGCAGCTACTCCCCTCTCTCATGCTGCTGAAATCCTTTTCCTGTTTGGTGTCTTTCACATCCCAAGTGAACTGGGTCGTTTTCTACCTTCCCATTGAATACTCTCAGGCAGATTTTGAAATAATTATTTGCTCTTAAAAAGCAGTGTATGAGACCAGGTATGGTGGCACACATCTGTAATCCCAGCTGAAAACAGGAGGATCACTAGGAGTGAGCTGTGCCATGAGACCCTGTACAAAATACATAAAAACAAACAAACAACAACAACAACAAAAGAAACAACAATGCATGTGCAACTAGTTGGGGAACGTTTGTCACTTTTCCACCTTTGGAGATTGATTTATAAAGATAAACATTCTCATGTTACTTATTGCAGTAACTTTGATTGTAGGACCCGTGCAGACCAATAAACATGAACAGTGTGGCACATAGGTGAAAATGACACGGGGTGACTTCATTAAATGGCTGTATTTCAGAGAATTATAGCTTTTCTACTTCAGGACTTCTGGCTAAGAGGAATGATGATTCTATTATCCCTTGAAAGCCATTTAAGTTCAATTTCTGTTACTTCCAGCCTGCCCCAAAAACTTAATTGAAAACATTACAAATACCAGCTTCAGTTTCTTTAATCTGGATTAAGAACTGAAGATGCTTATTAAGACATCCCATGTGAACAATCCTTCCAGATTGTTATGATTTTTCAATCTTATACAGCTGTTTCACTTGAGCCTAACTGAGAAGCAGGTTTATTTTGTATGTTTTAATGAAACTTACATTTTGAAAAACTGAAAAGCATTACATTTAATTATTATAGATGCAACATGTCTTTTTACACTCATATTTCACTAGTTTTTGTAATTTTAACTAAAATGCATGACTATGATCATAAGTACAACAAAATTGGTTGAAACATGATCAAAATACTCTGATGGAGGTCATATAATTCTCAACCTGCTGGATGTCAGAGGTACTGAATTTGTGTCCCCTGAATGTTTAAGAATGAATTACTAGGGACAAGGAGGTTGAGGCAAAATGTTTTATTAGGTAAAATCTCCTAGAGCAAAATCACAAAGTAGGCACAACTAGGGTCAAACTAAATTCAGCCAACAGAATTGCAAGTATAGTCACTCAGCTATTATTGGCCCAGTAGGGGAGAGAGGCCTGTGGCAGAGGTCTATGGTTAACATCATTAGCTTGTCTGTAACTTCTGATAGAAAGAGCAAAGGCATTTTTGGGAAGGGGTCGGGTCCTGAAGTTCTGGTCACAGACCTGGCATGTCGCACCTTTCTGGATTTACTGGACTCAATGGTGCTAATTACAGTATAATCTCAAGTGGATTTGTACCCTGAGGGAGATATGCAGGCTGGCCACTGAATCTCCACCTGGAGGCCTGGCCTTCTTCAGATGTACCTGAAATGTTGGTGTTGGTTTGTTTTCGTCTTCTGTACTGATTCCCAGCAGGACCCATCCCTGGCATACTGCCTCTTAATTTCTATCTAGTTTAGAAGTCTATGATAATACAACTTACCTCATGAGAACAGCAATTGCAGGCACATTAAAAATGGCTTTGTCCATCTGAGTTTCTGTGAGTGGGAGAGTGAGAGACATTGGATTCTTTTTTTTTTTTTTTTTTTTCTGAACTGGGGATTGAACTCAAGCTCTTGCTCTTGCCAGGGAAGCACTTATTGTATTGAGCCATCTCCCTGGCCCGAGACATTGGATTCTGAGAGGATGAGGGACTGAAGTCTATCAGTGATCAGCCTATGTATGCCATTGATTAGTATTAGTAAAATGTGTGTGTGTATTAGCTGAGATAATTGTACTACTAATTTCTGTTGGCTTATTGAAAGGGGCAATTAATGTTTAATTGTTTGATCAATCTTACATACCTATATCTAGCAACCTGAGCACCTACTTTGAAGAAAACAATGTGTAATATACCGACCACTGTTAATTTCCTATCATCACGATTTTAATTCTATATCATTTTCATTGTTTATTTATTCTCTTGAAGAACTAAACCAATAAGATATAAAAATTCTAATTAATCCAATATCAGGCAATGAAATTGAAAATGCAATTAAAAAACTATGAGCAGCCAGGGATATAGTTCAGTGGCATAGTACCTGCCTGGTAAGTGCAATGTCGTGAGTTTGATTACTGGTACCTCTCAAAAAATCAAACAAACAAACCAAAAACTAAAACAAAAAATCCCTCATGAACAAAGAAAAGCCTAAGCTCTCACCTTTCTTAGTTCATTGAAATGTTTCTGCTAATATTCTTTGGACAAGATATCATGCCTCTATCTTGCACTCTGAATAACTACTATGAAGACAACAATATGCAATGGATTAATGTTGGAATTCTTCTACTAACCTATTTTGAAACTCTGCTTTATTGTTATTTTTTCTCTTTAAAATAAAATTTTAATAAACAAAAAGAGATTGTAATGCATCCTCAAGTTCTAATTATTTTTAAACCATTTTGATTATAGTTTTATGACTTTCCAGATTGGAGACAGGATCTTTCCATGAGGTTTAGAATGGCCTTGCACCTACTAGGGAGCCCAGGCTCGCCTCAAGCTCTTGGCAGTTCTGTCACATCAGCCTCCCAAGTGCTGGGATTCTAGGTATGCACCACCACACACAGCAGCTCTATAATCTTGCTAATAAAAGCAAAAGGCTTTTTAGGTTTTTGTTTGCCTTGTTCTAGAAGAGCATACTAATCAGTGTTCTCTTTTTTCAAATCTATGAAGTTCTTTCTGAGGATTTTTCCCTGTTGGCTTAATTCTGGTAAAGAATAGAAACACTGGTGCTAAGTTATCCCACATCCAAAACAAATATGAGAAAGCATCAACCAGATAGCTCAGCAGACTAAAGCACCTGGTTAGGCAAAGAACGGAGGCCAGGGCTGAATCTCGGTGTGCTGTGCTGGCCCTACCCTAGAGGGGAACTGAGGGCCACTGAAACGGGGCATAGTGACGTACTTCTGAAATCCCAGTGCTTGGGAGGCTGAAAACAAGAGGATCATTACATGTCCCTTCTACGTAGTGAGGCCCTGTACATCCTGTCCTAAATACATTAAAAAATATGAGAAATGTTGTATCAAAGATTTATCCTGAAAAAGTTTTTATAAACATTTGATGCATGGATGAATATGACACAGTTTCACACAGTCACTTGGTCTAGGATGGCATGAGGAGGTACACAGTGGTAGCACACGCAAGAGTTAAAGGGAGAAAGGCTGCTTCAGGTATTTTAGAAGGACATTTGACCCTGGAGATGAATACGTTATCCAAACCCTAAAACTGTGGTTGTCACACATGAGTAGGTACCAGAGTCTCCCAGAGTGATTCCTCGGTCTGCTTGGACCATGTGCAGAGTTCCAGCTTTGGAGAGTGGGAGGACCAGAGCTGGCCCTTAATCCGTTTCTAGTAAATTGTAAGGCAGCATTGATGCTTCTGACTCAGTGACTACACTACGAGAACCATCTAAAGAATATCCTCTAAAAACCAAGGTTAGACTTAGGCAGAAACAAGATTATTTTTTGTTCTTCTTCTGATTTTTTTCTGGTTTTCATAAAACCATTTTTTTTCATATGTCTAATTTTCTCAGAATTCTTAGGTTTCATTTTCTTCTAAATAAAGCTGTAATAATTAACCAGAAATTGAAAGTCTTCCACAGTATTCTTAACCTTTCATCTCTAGCTCTGTTAATTAGTTCATTTGTTAGCCCTAGAAAATAAAGAATCTAAGGCTGCATGCTCCTCCCTTTTGCACATCCTCTCTGCTTTCCCTCGAACGCCCTCCTGTCCTTACTATTGCTTTGGTCTTCAAAGTTCACTGCATTCTTTCAGACTCAACTAAATTGCTTCTCTTTCATTAACCTTTCTCCCATAAGGCGACAATTATTTTTTTTAACCTGAACTTCTTGTATACATGTCTGTACTTCAGAATTCTTTTCAAGACTTTTCATTGCCACATTCTACAGTTAGGAAAAGAAAAAAGGCAAATATTTGTTTTGTGGTAACATGTTAAACCCTTATTTCTATCCTGTGAGGTGGATGCTATCATTCTCCTGATTTTACAGATGATTCACTTCTAAATTTAAGTTCTGTGACATCAAAACTGATTTTAAATATGTTTGTGTTTTCCCCTAAAGACCTATTACCGTGCTTTCAAATACCAGTGTTTATTGAAATTCTTGGTACATTCCTGATAATCATCTTCATGCTCTGCAAAGCAGTGATAAAATATTCAAATATTGCAGCAAGTTAGTTCCACAGATTTCTCCATGAACTTCACTCTGATTATTAGGAATGACTGATCAGCGCAAGAGTACTAAGACTCTTCTGCCTGGTTCCCTGCCACCGGCAGTTTGTGACAAGGCTGCAGGGCTGACGCGGCCCCGAGTTCTCCAGGGTCTGGTTGAGGTCTTGGTTGAAGCTGTATTTGTCATTCAGCTTCCCTGTTTGCTCAGAACCCATGTTTTTACTTCCACATAAGTTGATCTCAAAAGCTCTCCCTAATAATCTTCCTGCATACTGATTTCCACATGTCCATGGTCTGTTTGCTAAGGCAAACTCAATCTCAGGCCAAATTACTATGGGTTGACCACACTTATTAACTTCATTTTAATTCTTTTAGAGTTTCAGTGCTTCAGAAAGGAAATTGTACCTGCCTTATAATCAGAAGGATGGGAGGTGATCAAAGACTTAATTTGAGTCTTTGTTTTCTCAGCTCAGAAAAGGAATCTGATGAGGTTTAAGGAGCCCCAAATTGTGCACCACTGTGTAGAGCAACAAAACTCAGGTGCTCAGCACAAGGTCTTCGGTGGGTACGACCGAATCACTAGCAGGGTAAATGTTTAGAGCACTTCTTAACCACTCCCAGATGTAGTTTTCATTTGACATGTTATATTATGCCTTGACTTCAAATTGAAGCATATTACTTTAAGGAATCACATGAGTAGTTATCCAATGCTACATGGAGAGATTTTCCTACAAATTTTAGAGTGAGGAATTGTTTCCCAGCATAAAAGATTGTTTTTTTATTCTTTCAAATATGTGCAGTCTAAAAAAGATGACATGACACCAAGAGGGAGATTATTATTAAGGAAAGCAAAAGGCATTCAGGGGTACCTGGCAACGATGTAATGAGGTTATTGAGAGGTTGGACGTAATCAAAACATGCCCTCACTGAAACCGAGTATTTTGTAAAATTAATAGTAATGATGAAATGAAGAAAAAAGATTTGGGAATTATGAGTCTTTTCCTCAGGCAGTGATAGATATGTGACATCAACCAACACCCGATCCTAGCTCTGTGCTCACCCACAAGAGTGGTGTGAACCCTGTCTATCGCCATGCCTGCTGTCTGAGTCCTCTCTTCCCATGGTTTGGTCTTCTTGTTGCAGTACTGGTATTTTATTATAATCATTTTTTAGTTTTTATTTTTAGTACATGTTTATACTACATAATAGTTATATTTCTCTGGTGGAGTTGATACATATAGAGGTACAAAACACTTCTTAATTCTTTTTCTCCCTCCCTCCTTTCTACTCCCTCCTCTTCCCTCCATCTTTTAGTCCCCTTCTCTTTAACAAAAGATCAATTTCTCTTTTTCCTATCATCTGTTTTTATTTTATCTATCTATGTATCTATCTATCTATCTATGTATCTGTCTAGTATCTATGTATGTATCTAACCATCCATCCATCCATCCATCCATCCATCCATCCATCCATCTATCTATCTATCTATCTATCTATCTATCTATCTATCTATCTATCTATCATCTATTTTTGCAGAACTAGGGATTGAACTCAGGCTCTTGTGTTTGCCAGGGAAGTGTTTATTCTACTGAGATCTCCCTGGCCCCTCCTATTTTTTATTTCGCTCTGCATTTATACCTAGATTTCTTATATAGAAGAAATGTTGAAGCTTGTATGTCTGATTTTTTCACACACTTATGTTGATAACTATTGTTTTTCAATTGTAAAATTCAGGGGCAGGGGACATGGCTCAGTAGAATAAGTGCTTCCCTGCCAAGTGTAAGGGTCTGAGTTCAATCCCCGGTTTTCCAAAAAAGTAAAATCCAAATATTAGAGTACAGTCTTATAGTTTTATAAATGAGACAATTAAGATGCCATCAGTTTAATCATGATGCAAGTTCTCCTCAACTGCAAATGGAAGCTCAGCAAGTCAATCCTCTATCTAGAAGACTGATAATTACGCGCTCAAGTTCAAATCTGAAATACCTTGCTTGCTTGACAGTTCTTAACTGCTGCTTTGTTGAATACTAAGCCTGGGTAGACCATGCTGTGTGCTTTCTTTACTTCTGTACTTAAGACTTAATGTTTGGAGGATATGAATAAAAACTTGGGTAGTATTCATTATAATGTGTATATCTTTTCCCTGGAAGAAGGTTCCCACATGACTTTGTGAACTTCCATCCATCCCATCTTCTGTTGTCACTATATTTCTGTTATAATTTAATCCACATATTTCTACATTGTTAAATTCATAACATTACTTTTTGTTGATCAAAGGTATCAGGAGAAAACATCTGGGAAAAATCATGTGCATATATTTCTTTTTTACTTATTTATTTATTTCTGTATTTTAGGGAAGGATCTACAGGGGTTCAGGATCTCACTCAGAGATCAGACTCAGTGATTCTCCTGTTTACAGCCTCCCGAGTGTCGGGATTACAGGTACTCACCACCACGCCCAGTCTCATTCGATGGGTACCCTGGGGCTGGGGGCAAGGCTAGCACAGCAGGCCCAGGGATCAAGCCCCCAACCCCTGCACTTGCTTGCAGTCACTTTAAAATACTGAGCTATTTGGCTGGCCCTTATATTTCCCAGTTCCTTTCATTCCACTTTAAAATATCAGTGTCTTCTTTTTATTCCTTTGTTCTTGCTTCTAAAGAATAGGTAACCTTTTTCTTTGCTAAGATTGATTGCTTCCACTCTTGCTTCACTAGTTTTAGCTCTCCTTCCACTTTTCCTCAATCCCTTCTCCTTTCTGTCACCTGAAATTTCTTGCTACATCTTTGGACCTTTAACCTTATCACCAATATAACTCCCATTTTTGCCTTTATTACAGAGGAATCATCTTTCCTAATTCTATTGTCCCTCTGGCCTCAATCTCTCTCATCTTTAATTCTTTGTCAAGCTTCTTTAATCATTCCTTCTTTAATTCCTTTGCGACTCACAAGCTTGACATCTCTCTAATGCAATTACTTTCTGGGATTCAATCAATTAACTCTTAAGCAGTCTCCTCTCCCAGAACAAAAACAAAATTGTTCTCATTGTGCGCTAATATTTCCCATCAATGCCTCCTCCGTTACCACTGGCCAGCTCTATGATGAGATGTTTTCCTAACCTAGTTTTTATGATGTCAAAATAATCAGACCTACTACCCATTTCTTTATCTTTTCCAATTGAGTTGCGGTATTTATTCTGCTTTCACATAATAATTTGTTATTAATTATTTGATGTAAATGAAGGATTTTAGTACATCTAACACTGCGTTAATCTGAAACTGTCAACATGATATATATGGTCTCTGGCCTCTCAGATTGAACAGGCTAGTGTACAAACTACATGAATGTGAGACTAGTACATTTTTCTTAATCCTCATAACCACGTTATGTAGAGGGAACTTCTGTACACGTTTCACAGATGAGAATGCTGAGGAAAAGGAAAGTCATCAAGCTTCATGCTTTTGTCTTGAGTACTTTTTACTTTCTTCTATATTATACTTATATCTTATCACTCTCCCAACTATTGGACTGCATGTGTGCAGTCCAATATATATATATATATATATATATATATATATATAACTTTAATTAATTAATTAATTAATTTTTTTGTCATTTTGAGATAGTTTTGCTACACAGTTCAGGCTGGCCTTGAGCTCACTTTGTAGTCCAGGCTAGTCTCCAATTCACAATAATCCTTCTGCCTCAGCCTCTCCAGTGCTGAAATCACTGGAGTGCACCACCATGCCTGTCTCCCCTCTCTGTCTTTTAAACAGCCTGCAAATGTGACTGATATTCTACTGTGGCACCACGGCTGTGTAATATGGCATTTATGTTATATTGTCGTAGCACTATTCTAAAACATGGCCAAGGCCAGATTTTGTTAACCTAAGAAAAGGCTTTTACTATGGTAAATGCTTAGTAAACCTTTTTTGAATTGGAGGGATGAGTGGTTAAATCCAGATGAAAGCATAGGGCAGGGAGAATGCACCCCAGGAAATTTAGCAGTCATGTTAGTTCAAAGGGCAGCACAACTCTGGTGGCTTGACTACATTTCTCTACTTTTCTTCTTGGCTTTTACTCTTGTTTTCCTGTCTCTGATTGATAAGTGGTTTGATTGCTTACTTCACCTTTATTAAGAACAACACTACCCATCTGCAAAAGTCAACAACTTGCTAGGAAGAGGAGCACATTGCTCCTTAGAGGATATTGCATAACATTTTTAATCTACTTGACCATGCTTCTGGGGGGTCATTCTTCACTTATCCTTTCGGAGGTTCTCTCGAGAACATATGCAATGGTGAATTACCACTATTTCTATGCCTAGTCATGAAGCTCAGCATTCCTAATGAATTTACCAAGAGAAATTATTGGCAACAGTCAGAGCAGAGCATGAATGTCACCCTTTGGTTCTGTGCGGTGTTTATAAACTACTTGGCTCCCATAGCACCCTGATACACACTGATCACAGATTATTATGTGATCAATTTCTCTCAGACATCACTCAGATATGGCTTTTGGACTACAGCTCTGTCCAACCACATGAATGCAGACTCTCAGACGCCACTTCGAACTTCTCTGAACTTCGAAAGAATCCCAAGGTGATTTCTGCACATAGTGAAGATTGAGGAACACATCTCGAAGTGTCAGAATAGGACAACAGGTGGAGCAGGGGAGGTAAAAATACTTGAAGGGCTTGTAGATGTGGGTCTCACGGTACATTTGAGATAGAGATAGATGATAGATAGATAGATAGATAGATAGATAGATAGATAGATAGATGATAGATAGATATTTCTGCCTGTACTTTCCGAGGTTGTTGAGTTTAACTGTTAAAAATAAGGCATGGGGTGCTGTACTTTTTAGTAGGAGAATGAAGGACCTACGCAGAAAAGGAAAGCCCCTTCTCTGAGCCTCCAGCGCAGCTCACTCCAGCTCATTTCCAGTGTGTCTAGTTTCTGGCTTCATGTCTCATGCTGTTTCCCTTTGGCACTCACGACCCACTCACTCCATTAGAGCTGTTCTTCGCTTCTAACCTGGTTTCTTCCTTCTCATCCACCTCGCAGCCTCCCCGCGCCCCCGGGCGGAGCCCCTCCCTGCACGCCGGCTCGCACCTCTCCTCCGCGGGGTGCACCTGGGGCCGGCGCGCGGCGAGCGCAGAGGCGCGCTGACTGCCGCCTGCAGCCCGCGCCCAGGGGACCGCGCACACCGAGCCCGGAGCACCGATCTCTGCGGGCGCCGCGCGGGGATCTCCGCGATCGCAGCCGCCGGAGCCGCGAGCAGGCGACAGCGCGCCCCAAGGACCGACAGCCGGGGAGGCTGCTGCTCCCGGATGCCAGGGCCGGGGCACCGGACGGCTGCTGGCAGGAAAATGAAGAGCTCGGCGGGCGGAAGGAGAGAAAAGCTTCTGGGGGTGTCTAAAGCTCAGCTTTGCCACAGTAAGTTGAGCGCCTAAACAAGTGTATTAGCCACTAGGGCGATGGAGTTGGCTGGGGCGCAGGGCGTGGGGCTGGGTTTGCGCCCCCGCGAGAGGCGAGCCTCAAGGCGCTGGGCGCGCAGAGGGCACCGAACTCGCGTTTGGCTGTTCAGATCCTCGGCACCTCCCGAGCACGCCCGTCTACCGATCCGCACCCAGGCCTCTCCCTGTTACCAAGGACCAGAGAGGAAAGGTTGCCCGACCAGGGTCTAGAGCGCGGAGCTTGACGGTCTGTGGTCCTCACGCGCAGTTGAGGGACAAGAGGCAGCCTAGGCACGCAGGGGCAAAACGGGAAGCTGGGCTTCAAGGCTGGGCCGCCCAGGATGGACACCCTGGGGCTGCCTCTTACAGGGTGTGTGGGTGTGTGCCGGACTCGCTCCCTCCTCGGGAATCCTGGAGAAGTTGTTGGGATAACGAAATACCGAGGCCAGTTTCAATTTTTTTTCTTTTTTTCTTTCTCCTCTCTCTTCTCTTTCTCTACCTGTTTCGCCTTCCTTTTCCTCTTTCTCCCCTCGTTCTCCTCCGCCTTTTCCTTCTCCTTATCTTTCCCCTTCCCCTTCTACTTTTGACAAGATAATAAGCCTCTTCACCTTGCACGTGCTTTGCAGGCAGGGTGGGAAGCTATTGAGTTGTAGAAACCTTCCTCCTGACATTTAGTGTGGCATTGGAAGGCAATAAGTAAGCCACTGCCCACGAGTCTGATGTCTTTCTTTGCCAGTACTACTTTGGACCAGGGATTCAAGTTGGAGGAGGGAGCACAGAGTTTTGACTCTTTGCACCTCGGAATAAGTTTTACTATAGATCTGAACTGGCGTTAGAGGATACTTGCAGCCTCTTGTGAAATGCCCAGTTATAGCCACCTGTCTTCCCTTATGATTCAGTTTTGTCTTTCCGGAAGCAGTGTTTATGTGTGCTTTAGCTTGAGCCGGTGGGTGATTTGCTGCAAGGAATGGGAGGGTTCTGAATAGTTCCAAATTCTGGAACCCCGAATGCACTGTGAGGAAGGAACACAGGACACTGTGATGCAACTCGGCTGTTTCCTGACACTCCTGCATTGCTTTCTAAGGGTGTGTGAGAGAAAACTGACTCTGCTGGGCATGGAAAGGCTACTGGGTAGTTGATCAGTCAAGGCTGCCTTTCAAGTGTCCACTTTATTCCGGTTCACATTTTCTTAAACCACTGGGCAGATCCATGTCCCTCTGGGTTCTCTTGCATTTCCTGTGCTGGGTAATTCAGTCACACCACTCTGGTCTCCAAGCATGAAAGGCAAATATGGGTCATTTCAAATTATGTAGACTGATGTAGCACAGCATGTCTGGGGGTTGCTGCAATTTTTTTTTTTTTACATTTCTCTCCAGATGTTCCTCAGAAATTAACTTGAGTGCTGTGTTTGTGAAGCAGAAATATAGACTGAGGGAACAGGCAAACATCTTGAGTTAATGTCATATTTCAGATTGAAGTAAATGAAGGGTTGGAAGTTGTCTGCTTTAGGAGAACACCTGAGCTCAGAATTAGCTATTACGAAGTGGCTGAGAGACATTTGTGATAGTTTGATAACAATAATGATAACAACAGCAACAATATTCAGCATTTGTTTCTCATTCACTGCAAATCAAGCTTTACAGCCCAGTGTAGTATTCAGAGCACAACACCCTCGGCATCATTAAAAGGTTACGGTCTCTGTTTTGTAGCTAAGGAATGGGAGTTTTAGAGATGTTCAATTGGGAAATGTCCCAGAGTTAGTGAAAAGACCAACCAAGATCGACATACTCGGAAGTCAGTTCCACCAATCACAACATAACCCTTTGAGTCTTAAAAAGTGAGAAGACTGGACTTTTAAATCCCATGAAAAATTAGTATGATGATGAAACATCACAGACCGATTAGCCACAATCATTTCAAATGTTCAATGCAACAGAAAGTGGAACATGAGACCCCAAATCGAATGAAAACCTTGTAGTACTTACATAATTCAGCCCACAGCTCTAGACAGAACTAAATGCTAAAATCCTGGTGCTCGCCTTGGTGAAGTTCCTTCAGCCTCCTTATTGCAAATCACTAATGCTGTGTTGTTGCGATTTATCACACCAGGCATGTCTGGTGCCAGCATCATGCTTGTATGGCTCTGTAGAGTTTCTGGAGCTATACACGCGCAATCATATTTCAGCCAGCTTATAATTAAATCTCAGATCCTAACGGGATGTTGAGTTTCTATGAAGAAGTATGACTAGCTTGTTTTAAAATTTTCTTTTTATTTTCAACAGTATTCTCAACACAATTACTCCCCCTGCTGTGATTTGCAATTTACTAGGTTCATCAGAAGTTCAATAATGAAAAGAATTTGCAAGTCAACAAAACATAATGTTTCGTTTACAGTAACAACAGTCAGACCGTCCACATCTAATGTAGGGCTTATTTTATTTGAAATTTAATTAAAAGGTTGTATTTCTCTGCACAAAGGATATACAGGCAGCTGAGCATACTTATCCATTATTTTCTTCCTTCATAGACCTATGATGTGTGTTCTTTAAATGAGTTATGTCAGTGCTTATTTAAAGATTTTGAGATTTTTAAAGATGAATGTAAGAACAACAAAAAAATACAATTGAAATATTTTTTCACCGGTTGTCATTATGCTTGCCCAAGATCAATGATGTATTTTAAATCACAGATTATAGTCACAGATTACATTGACCTACACATGAATGGAATCACTAAAAAAAGTTGGACAAGTGTAATAAATAGATTAATACCAGTGTTATCAATATTCCAGATGTTTAAACAGTTTGGGGAAATATAGAATCTTTGAGAAACAAGAAATATTTTGCTATGATTTGTGTTACATGGATTGTGACTTGATTTAAAATAAAAATTTATTTTTTTCTGTCCTCTTTAACCAATTCTTATGCTGTAATTTCTTTTGTTTCAGGGTTAAATTGTATTCCTAGGTAACAGCATTGTATAAAATATAATTTCTTGTGTTTTCTTAGCATAGTTGAGTTTTAAAAATCATGTTTGCTTACTGTTAACAACACATTTAAGAATTATAAAGGTTAAAAATAGGTATAATACAGGATAATTAAAAACTTTCCTAGATATTTGTTTACACATCAGCCAGAGAATAGTTTTGTTATAGTAGCAAAACATATTTAATTTTAGAATAATAGTAAAGTATTACCTAGTTGTTATGAAATTATAAAATATTTCATGAAAATGAGTCTTATAATTGGTTAACTTTATTACAGATGTATATTCTACTATGTTTTAAATATCTTTGTTTCATATTTGTATACCAAGATTGATATTTTATTAGGTATTATTTAGTGATTTCAATAGGTAAATCTCTGAATGCTGTACACATGAGTCATGTCAACATCATGGATTGAAAGAGTGAATATTGGAGAGACATTTGCAACTTTGAATGTTTCAAGGACTTGCAGCTCCAGGTAGATGGCACTTAAGTTTTCTGAGAAGAGCTCTAAAGAGAGCTTGAATAAAATAAGGCATTTGGGTTGAAAATCAAGTAAGAATTTGAATAACACTCAAAGAGCTGAGATTGGCCTTTGTAGAGTGCGTGCTTGGGAATTGCTAGTGTAATTTATATTTTGAACAAGTAGATAACACATTGGAAATTACATAAAATTTTTTCAGCACATTAAAAACGTACTTACTTATATCTTTTGTGTCCTATTAAAATTAATAATAGCTCCGTATTGTAGAATGAACAATTATGTCCTGCCTAAGTTCATACTTTGAAGTCTTAACCTCCAATAAGATGATGCTTAGAGGTGAATGCTCTGGAAGTAGAGCTAGATGAGGTCCTAAGGCTGCAGCATGGTAGTGGGATTGGTGCCCTTACAAGGTTGGAAATGTTTGTTTGTCTACAGTTGAGGATATGTCAAGGAAGGCAGCCACCTAAGTGCCAGGATAAAGACTCCCACGAGTCCCTGAACCTGCTGGTGCATTGACCTTGGTCCTTCCAGCCTCCTTAACTATAAGAAATAAATATTCCTTAAGTCACCCCTATATGGTATTCTGTAACAGCAGGCTGTATTAACACACTCTCCTTTTCAGAATAATTCTGTGCTTATCTTTAAAAAATGGTAATGAGAGTTAGGCAGATATGAGTTAAAATTCTTTACAATGCCTGTATTCTGCTTTAAATGTGACTTTACCATATTCAGATACTTCTATAGCACTTCTAATATTTTACATAAATTTGGTGGTGTGGTTCAAAGCATGTGTTTTCTAACCGAATGATGGTCCAGTAGCAAATACTAGAACACAGTTCTAGACTGTGTTCTAGGGATGCTTGAGCCATTTAGTGGTTTAACTCTTGATTACCTCTTTAGAGATTAAAAATTGATACATCTTTGCTAAGAGGCTTACAGGCAGCATATGTGCTTTATATTGTCTATCACAATTATCTTCTTTATATTTTATACACTGTTTATATGGTGGCTCTGTAAACCTAAAAAATGAACTAAGGGCTAAAAATGTGCTTGTGCTTACAGCACGTTGCTTTAACTCATGTTTAAATTTTGATCAAGTTTTCATAAAATTGTTTTATCAATCAATTATTTTCTATCCTCTTTCATGGTAATAGAGTCAAAAAATAGTTGAAGAGTGATTGCTGTGTGACCATGGAGTGATAATGCTGTGTTTGTTAGTACTGACAGCAAGACTTGGCCTCATGCAGTAAAAACTAGTACATAAAGACTAGATCTTATTACATATGGTACTTTAATTGTACTACAGTGGGTGCTTTAGTCTCGATAACTTAGGAGCAAGGAATTGTTGTTAAACTCACATTAAAAATGAGCAGTGGTCTCAAAGGCTATATGCAGAACTCAGAAAGGCCAGAATTGGCAGTCTCTTACCTCGGCCTGCGTTACAAATGCCTTGAAACAAAATGAAGCACAGGGAGGCAGGCTTGATGAAATAAGAAAAAAGTAAATTTTTAGAAAGGTACACAGACCATATAATGTAATTAACTAGAAATACCAATCGATTAAGTGTTCTGATTAATTGAACTTTGTTTCAACATGAAAGTTAATCTTTTTTTTGTCATTCTTGTTTTCGTTTTTCACAGTTCTTTCTAAAAGGCATTAGGTTGTTTTCTGGCCTCAGTGAATAGACAATATTCATTTAATTATTTATACCTGACATTCATATAGTGGAATTATCACCACTACTGGTCGCCAAATCTCTTCCTTCTGAAAAACTGAAACTTGATACCCCTTAAACAACCACTCTTCTTTTCTCTCCTCCTTCAGCCCCTGACAATCACAATCTTCTTTCTATCTTTATGATTTTGACTACTATGGCTACCTCATGTAAGTGGAATTATGCCATATTGTGTGTGTGTGTGTGTGTGTGTGTGTGTATTTGCAGTGAGTGTACTTAAGGAAAATTGGTCTATTTCATTTAGTATAATGTCCTCATTTATTATTATTATTTTTTTTAGTGTATTTGGTACAGAGTCTCACTCCACAGCACGGACTCCAAGTGATCCTCCTATTTTCAGCCTCCCCAATGCTAGGATTACAGGCATGCGCCACCATACTGGATCTCGATGGTCAGTTCAGTGCACCTGGGGACAGCATGGGGGCAGCATGTGGTGCTGGGGATCAAACCCTGGTCCCTGCACTTGCCCAAGCAGGCACTTAGTCTGCTGAGCTTATCTCATTGGCTCTTATGGCCTCATTTTTTTGTTGTTGTTGTTTTTATATTTAGTAAAGGGTTTACAGGGTCTCACTACATAGATCAAACCCATAGTGATTCTTCTGTTTGCTGCCTCCCAACACAGCCTCAATCAGCATACGCTGGGGGAGGGGCTGGCACAGCAAGCTGGGGATTGGACCCTATGTCTGGCCAAGCAGGCTCTTTAATCCTCTGAACTTCCTGACTGTTATAGCGTGTCAGAATTGCTTATGTTTTTAAAACTAAATAGTTTTCTTTCATATGTACATGCAGTATTTTGCTTATCCAGTCATCTGACCTTTGGTACTGGAGTTTCATGCCTTTTTAGTTATTGTGTGTAATTCTGTAATAAATAGCTATGTACAACATCTGTCAAGGCTCTTTTAGTGTATTTACTGTACAATGACAAGCAGAGATGTTAGGTTAAATAGCATTTCTATTTTTAATATTTTGAGGAATTGCCATACTGTTTTGCATGTTGACATTACTACTTTTAAGTTCTCACCAACTGAAAGCACCACAGTTCCAGCGTTTCCACCTCCTCACCAATGTGTATTTCCTACTTTAGTTGATAGCAGCTGTACTAATGTGTGCACAAGTCTCATGTAATTGCGATTTGCCTTTCCCTAATCCTGAGTGATGTTGAGCCTTCATATCTTTAGCCTTCCATGTAGCTCCATTAGAGAAAAGACTGCTCAAAATTTTTGATTATTTTTGAATTAGAAATTTTTGCTCTTTTTGTTGAATTTTAGGAGTTCTCTATCTATGATGGATATTATCAGTCACATGGCATGCAGTGCTATTCTCCCATTCTTTTTTTGCCTCTGTAGTCTGTGTAATGTGATTTGTTACAAAGAAAGCATTTACATTTTCAGGAAGTACAATTTATTTATTTATTTATTTATTTATTTATTTATTTATTTTAAAACTCCTTTATTTATTACAGTGTCTCGCTACACATCACGGATTCTTTTTTTGCGGGGGTGGGGTGTGAGCTCAGCCGGCCCTGTGGGGAGGGGCTGGCATGGCATGTGGTGCTGGGGCTCGAACCGAGGTCCCTGGGAGGCACTCTAGACCGCTGAGCTATCTTGCCTGGACTTTTGATGGCATAGCCAAAAACTCATGGTCTACTTTTAGTCTTTTTTTTTTCAGTTCATATAGGGTTTAAGATGAATCAAAAGCCATACAAAATATCATTGAGTTAAAATTTTTACAAATAAGACACTGAGTGGGAATGAAGAAATAAACTGCAGGAACTGGTAAGATAGCTCAGTGCCTACTTAGGCAACCTTAGGCAGGTGCAGCGAACCATGTTTCAATCTCTCCAGCCCTGAGCCAGGCAAAATAAAAAAAAAAAATGATGGAATACAATGTGTCAGTGCAACAAACATAATGATGAGCAATGCAAATGAGCTCTAAAAGCATAATTCCTGAGCTGGAGAGATGGCTCAGTGGAATAAGTGTTTCCCTGGCAAGCATGAGGACCTGAATTCAATCCCCGGTTCTGCCAAAAAAAAAAATTGAGATATCATATAACCCCAAAATGAATGGCTGTGATAAAGAAATCAACTAATAACAAATGCTGGAGAGGCCACGGGGAAAAAGCAACCCTTCTTCACTGCTGGTGGAAATGTAGACTAGTACAACCACTATGGAAGTCAATGTGGAGATTCCTCAAAAATTACAAAACTAGGACAGGAAATCCCATTCAATCCAGCTATTCCCCTTGTGGGAATTTCCCCAAAAGAACTGTAAACATCAGCCATAGTGATATGTATGCATCCATGTCTGTAGCAGCACAATTTGATGAAAACAATGTGGTATTTTTATATAATGCAGTACTCTTCAGCTATAAAGAAAGACAAACTCAAAATCTTTATACATAAGTGGATGCAACTAGTGGCTATCCCCATAAATGAGATAAATCAGACAGGCGTGGGTAAATATTATATTTTTCTCCCTAGTGTAATAACCTGGATAAACAAATCCCAACAGGTATAATAGATATAGTAAAGTTGGAAGTAACTGAAGGATTAAACAATGAAGATGAGAAGAAGGAGAAAAGATAGGATAATAGGAAGGGGGAAAAACATGCAAGTATACCTACAGGATGGTTGCGATTATTGTACTAATAATTTCCATCAGGTATTTGAAGATATCAGTTAATGTTTAGAATTTTTACCTTGACTAATTTTGTATGCTGATATCTGAGATCTGAGCAACTACATCGAGGATAGCAATGTGTAATTCATAACCCATAGTTGAAAACCTCTCATCTTGGTCCTCTAAATGTGTACTGTTTCTAATGTCTTATCTATTGTTATAATCTCCTTAAAATTTAAAAAGTCAAGAGAAAAACCTAACATTTCTTGAAAGCAAGTGCCAAGAGTCAATTATTTCCCCAATCTTGCATAACTATAACTGCTAATCTGAGCAATAAATTTGATGCTAAAAATAAATAATATAGTAACCATTGTTAATCAGTTATTCCTGCTTTGAAAATCTGTAACTTATGTGTTGTTGTATGTTACCCTGTTGCTGTCTTTTTTCTATTTGTTTTTGCTTCTAATTCTATTTGTTACTCTTCAAAATAAAATAAAGTAAGTTAACTTATGAACTCACCATGGTTACTACTGACAAAGGCGTTAAGGTGTTCAAATGTCCTATTTCTTGCTCTTGCTTTAGTTTAGGGGTTTGTTTATTTGTAAAACTTCATCAAGTTTTCCACAGTGTTCTATGCAACACTCTGTATTTAAACTTCAAAATGGTTAGAGTTATTAATCATTAAGAAGCTCACTACAAAGAGAAATTTCTGCATGAATAGGAAAGATAAGAAATGATGTACTTGAACTTCTGGCCTGAAGGAACTTTTACTAACTGGACTTGGCCCATAAATTTCTCTGTAAAGTTTTAAACATTAAACTCAAAGAAGCATATTGGAAATTTATTTTTTCATAGGTTGTTCCTATTAATAAAACTAAGGAGATTTTTTCCCCATGAATCTTCTTCTTCATTAATTAATTAATTAATCTTGCTCCACTGCTCAGACTTGTAGTGATTCTCCTGTCTCAGCCTCCCCAGATCTGGGATTATAGGCATGTGCCATCATATTTGGTTTCAGTGGCTGGCTGGGTACCCTGGACTGGCATGGTATGCAGTACCAGGGATCAAATCTGGGTCCTTGTGCTTTCCAGGCTGGTGCTTAGACCACTGAGCTCTCTTCCCAGCCCCTCCCCTAAGTCTTCTTAAAAAGAAAACTAAATGTGCAGTAAGCAGCATTCTTGTTAATGTAGCAAAACTTTGTTTTTTTTTTTTGGACAGGGTCTTACTATGCATTTCATGTTGGCTTTAAACTCACAATGTAGGCCGGTTTGGCCTGGATCTCATAGCAGTGCTCCTGCCTCAGCCTCCTAAGTGCTAGGACTGCAGCCCAGCACAACCACATCCAGCTGCAGACTTTTACAGGAACTGTTCTTGATCAGTTTAAAGCAATTTAATTTCTGTTACATCTTCTTGTCTGGATTAACTTCAATCATTTCTAAGTTTCTAGAAGCATGAGGGGCTATGTATCCTTAGTCAATTCTCTATTCATTTTGGTTCCTTTAACAAAGTTTGTGTTTGCCCAGTAGGGGTTTTGAGCTTACCTGGTCTGATATATTCCACCTGTTTATTCCTTGTGACAAGTTGAAGCTTGGGTCAGCTTGACTCTTGAGGGAATCTGAAAACCCAGATCTTTTCAGGAAAGACAGGTTTTCTCTGAGATGGTAGATGTGAGCCAGGCCCAGACTCATCTTAAGACCGCAACGATCAAGAGCACAGTGAAGTTGCT
The DNA here is from genome assembly GCA_004027165.1 of Ctenomys sociabilis. NCBI lineage: Eukaryota > Metazoa > Chordata > Mammalia > Rodentia > Ctenomyidae > Ctenomys > Ctenomys sociabilis. The sequence goes on along the minus strand of PVKA01013014.1, from coordinate 31,692 downwards.
GGATTTTCCTTAGTATCTGAGCATCAGAAATCTAGACTGTGAGCTCCAGTAAGGCAAGAGCCATGTCTTTTTCATATAACACTTGCACAGCTTGTCAGTTCTGTGGACAAAGTAGATATCCTCCAAAAAATTTATTGGATAAGTAAACTATTAAATTCAACTGTGTGGTAGACACAGAAACTGTAGAAATTGACTCCAATGGGTGTCAAAAATCAAAAGAACCTCCAAATATTTACCTTAAAAGCCACATAATAATGTAACAGATTTTGATGTAGCATATCATTTGGTCTCTTGTGAATAAATAACAGAGATCTGTTACTGGTTTCTAGTAGGCTGAGTAAAGAAGTTTAAAAGCCTCATAAAGAATAGTGCACTCTTAGAAAACTGCTCTCAGAATTCTGGTCAATTGTGAAATTTCATGAGTCTTTGAATTTAGAACAAATTCTTATCAATAAGTGACTTTTAACGCTTAATTATTTATTGATCAAAACCTATATTTGTTGTCAATGCATCAACCTGATGTTTCATAAATAAAATATTTGATATTAATGTAAGGCAATGATACATGGAAATAAAATATGTTTTATCTTATAGATCATAAGTTAGAATATGTGTTCTAAATGGAAAGTCTTATAAATTGAAAAAGAAACACTCAGACCTCTAAAGAAGCCAAAAGCAACTCCTTTTTTAAAACATTACAAGTAAAAAGTTAATTAGCATTTCACTTGAAAAACATTTATATGAACATGGTAGTAGTAATATAGTAATAAACTTGATAAACAATAAAAGTCAGCTTCTAGAAATAATGAGATTTACATTGCCGTATCCATGTAGAGTATGGTTACATGTACCTTTTCCAACTGTTTCACATATTAAAAGTTTACCCTGAAATAGTATTTCATAGAATGCAAGCATTATACCTGTATTTTTTGTTTGTTTTATGCCACAAAGTAGGTCAGTAGACATTACCATTAGCTTTTCTTTCTAATAAGGAAGCAAAAGTATGACGTGTCAAGTGGTATCTGTAGCCGAAATGACTTCTAAAAGGCAACACTGGACGATGAACTAACTGCACCTCTCTTGAGCCTGGTTTTCTCTCTGCTGCCCTGAATGATTTCCTTCTTATTCTACATACACAGGAAAACAGATTCTGCTAAATCTATTACATTTGGGATGATTTACTGGGTGACAGTGAGAGTATGTAAGTGGGGTGGAGAGGAGAACAATCAATAAATGACTGTTAAGGCTGCATTAATGAAACTTTAATTTGAAACTTACTGTGAAAATATACTCCAAGAGAGGCTTTATAACCACAGTCAGAGTTGATGTGAAGATAAACTAATTTTATGCAAATCTGGAAGTGACTTTAGCAGTCATTTTATATACCTTGATGTGGTCCTTAAGGAAAACTGTCAGGACCATTAATAAATGTCTAAACTTATTAGTCTCATTTGGTACTCCAAAAGACATCCTTGTATAAATTAATGCTGCCAGTTACATTCTGATTGCAGCAAAGTGCTTATTTTTTATGGTTCATTTTGAAAGTTTCTGATCTCTGCATTCTCGGGCTTCTTTAGTTTCTGGCTTCCGGTTTTGTCTTGCCCCAGCAGAACAGTGAGTCATCTTGTCCAGTAGCTGAGTTTGGAAATTCAGTGTTACCGCTGCATTTGTTGTTACTTATTCCTCAGCTAACTGGAGCTGGTGACTTAAGTGTTTTACCACACGTGTCTGTAGTGCTGCGTCATCTAGATTTGTTTTGGGGACCTGAGTGCCAGTGGGTTTGTTTTTTTTTAATCTTGATCAATCAATAGTCTGTTTCAGTAATCAACATTGTGCCTTCTAGAATAATAAAAGTTTTAAAGGTAATAATAGTGAGTGATCTCAAGAGGCACGGCACAACCAAATCATATTAGAAGGTTCTCAATTTACATAACCTGAATCAGAAATGTGCCAAATCCACGATCAACCTGATTAACCCTGTCTCCTAGGAAAAGAAATATTCATTTTTATTTCGTAAATTCCTTAACAGGAGAGTCAACATATTAAAGTTGCAGCATGTTTCTTTCTTTCCAACTGTTAAAGCATGAGGTAAACACAGGCACACCCGGTGGGACCACGTATGCCAACGTGACATGCCTCAGGCCCCGATAGGGGTTATAGCAAACATTGGCATCGGTATTTGTACTGTCTTGAAAAAACTTTTTAGACTTCAGGTTATTTCCTTGGCACAAAAATAAACAACAATGAATTTGGGAGTTGGCTGGGGTGTCAACAAATGGAATCTAATAAATTGTGATATTAGTAAATAATGGAAAATCAGTTGAATGTCATAATGTGTCATTCACAGAAGACACAGTGAGTTGTATCTTTTAAGTTTCTGCCAGGCGCTGGGAAGTATACACCGTACCTGGAACCGGCAATAGTACTGCTCCTGTGACTGTCCGTGTGTGAATGGGAGTGTACCGAGCTCACATGAACTAGTTTGGAAAGTAATAAAAGCACAGTTTGAGATTGGCGTAGTTTTTGTGGAGACTTGTGAAAGTAACTTGGTCTGAAGGAATATAAAGTTACCAGACATATTTTTTTTTTTTGTCTTTTTGGAAACAGGTTCTCATTATTCAGTTCAAGCTGGCCTTAAGCTTACATTGGAGCTCAGGCTGATCTCCAACTCTTAAAGATCCTCTGGCCTCAGCCTCCAGGGTGCTGGGATTAATCACAGAGGTGTCCCACCATGCCCAGCCTCCCAGGCACACATTTTAAAGAAGAAAAGCATGCTCTTAAAGTAGTCTAGCAAGGTTTATTTAGCTTTTGGTTTATGAGTTTCTGAAGCTTTCTTCAGAAAATAAAATAAGTTGGAAGAATTCAGATGTAACCACTTTCTGAGTTAACATCAGAATCCACAGAGAATATTGTTACAGTTGGGTGTTAGTGGCCTTATTAATCAGTGACTCCAATCTCAGTCAGTTTTAGACTTCTCTGTCACTTTAAGTTTAAAAATTTTGTACCATAACAACTTTAATAACTAAATTCTGCACTGAATGTACCATTTAATTAAACATTTTGCTGCCTTAGTATATGCCTTAATACATGATTGTCTTCTAAACTAAATTGAAATAATTATAGTCAACGATATTATAAATTCATTCATTTTTATGTATTTTTGATTAGTTTCTTTACCAGTGAGAGATTTACTATCTCCATAAGATATAACTTCTTATTATCTTCACTGACGTTCCTATTGTCATTTTGTGTATGTGTGTGTGTGTGTATGTGTGTGTGCGTGTGTTCTAGGGAAGGGTCTACAGGGTATTCAGGCTCTCACTACTAGATCGGATTCATAATGATCCTCCTGTTTACAGTCTCCCATGAGCTGGGATTACAGGCACGTGCCACCATGCCCAGTCTCAACTGGGATCTCAGTGAGCCCCAGGGGCAGGGCCAGCACAACAGGCCTGGGGATTGAACTCCTGGCCCCTGTGCCTGCTTGCACGCACTTTAATATGCTGAGCTATTTGGCCTGGCCTCATATTGTTATCTTAAACTAAGTTCATCTTTGTGTGTGTGTGTGTGTGTGTGTGTGTGTGTGTGTGTGCAGGATCTCACTGTGCAAGTTGAATTTGTAGTGAACCTCTTGTTTCAGCCTCCTGAGTGCTTGGATTACAGGTGCATGGGTCCATGTCCAGACTCAGTTACCTGCTCAGCAGACTCAGGGGTGGGGCTGGCGTGTCATGTGGTGCCAGGAATTGAACCCTGACCCCCACTCTTGCCTAAGCAGGCACTCAGTCTGCTGAGCTATCTGGCCATTGCTGAGTTAATCATTTTTAGCCCTTCTTGACATGGCTGTCTTGAACATTAGGTACGTTCAAGACAATGCTATAGCACTTGCCTAGCATGATGCGATCCTGAGTCCAGCCTCCAGCACCACAAACATCAAAGCTGTCTTCTTCCCAACTGCAATATTTTGATCAATGTAAAGAGTGGATAAAACTTTGACTTACGCTGAATTACAATAATTGCTTTGTTTTTTTATTATTAATAAGCACAGGAAGAACCTAAAAGACCCTGTCATCCGCATTTCTTATGCAGATTTCACCAGTGCTGAGATCAATATTAAATTCCATACATAATGCCAAGCTAGCCAAATCTTTGCAAATATGCAAGGGAGGTGTAATTTGACTGAATGAGGCTTTCTTTTTTCTTCCTTCATGAGGTGGATTACAGTTCATTTTAAGGAATTTCTGGATTCTACAAGGCAGAACACCTTGCGGTGGGCTGCACAATAATATACTTCTATATATTTTTAGTACGTTGAGTCAATCCTAGCCTCTTTCTAGCATTAACCAGTGATGGCAGACTTAAAATAGACACTGGTCAGCAGCATGAGCACCTGATTGGAATGCATAAGCTCCTGAGTTTGATTACCCGTACAAAAACAAAACAGAAAAACGCTTAAAAAATGGACCCTGTGGGAAGTCAGTTCACATCACATTTTCATTTGTTTCAGACAAGGATACTACAGTAGTCAACTAGCATTAGGAGTTGCCTTGTTTTAAGTTACTCTTCTTTCATTGCTGGGACAAATATCCGTCACTCAAAATGAGGGAAGGAAAGGTTTATTTAGCTCACAGTTTCTGGAGGTTTCAAGATACTGTAGAAGAGGCTGGGGCACTGCCGTGTCCAGGACGACCCTCTCATACCTCTGAGAAGGCATAGGCTCGCCAGTTTAATGGATCATGTCTCTCTGGCGCCTCCCCTCGGGCCCTGCCTCTCCAAGCCACCCGTTGCTCCTCCAACTGCATCTGCACCGTAACTTACATGAGGCTTTTGGGGGGACAACCAGACACAAACCGTGACATGCATTTTACTTATTTATTTTTTTTTATATGAGTAGTCAAAGCTTTATACTTATTTTACAATATCACAAAAGGGTCATTTGCTTCAGTACGGGGACCGGTTAAAGCATCAGAATATCACATGATTGAATTGTATAGATGGTTTTAGTAACTGTGGAAATAAGTATTTTCTTTTCCATCTTAAAATTTAAGGTCCAAGTACACATCCATTCTCAGTACTGCTCATTCCCCTAAACCTCAGTAGAACCCTTACTATAAAAGCAATTCTATATGTTGCCCTATCTTTCATATTCCCTGCTCAATTTCTCTTACTTAGAATATTATCTAACTTCTGCTTCTTGGATGAAATAAAGATCATTAGGCAGGCACATCTTCAAAACTTCCCTCTTTTATTGCCAGGCAGAATTTTATTTATAGCTATCCTGATTCTTTTCTCTACCTCAAAAGGATTGCTGTCTCAATGCCCACTTACCTATGTAATGATCCCATTTCCTCCTGGTGCCTACTAAAGATTTCATCAATTACTCATCCTCTCTCCTTCCATCTGCTTTCCCTTCAGACCCGCTGTATTTTTTCTTCCGTGCAGAGCATCTCCTTTCAAGCTGCTGTCAAATTCTCTCCCTGTGCTCATCATCCAACTTTCAGAAAGGCCAGTCTCCGAGTCTTTTCTTTCATTTCTTCACCTTGATTTGTCATGCTTCTGAGACTCTTTCCAGAGGCTACAAGGGAGCACATCCAAGAGTCTCCTTCAGGATTAACACTTCTTGAGCGTCCTGAAATATTTGATGCAGTTTACTGTCTCATTTATTCATTCAACAAATATTTATTTTTTGTATTTACCCAATATTAAATAAGAGATAAATGCCAGAAAGATGAATAGAATCAGCCTTTTCTTTCTAGGACTTAAAACATCACTGAGAAAGAAGAAATGGATTATTCAAGTTTGGTATCTGAAATACATATAATATTTAAAATTAGAAACTAATATACCTTTATTTTATCTCTTTATTTTAATCATTTGGAGGGATTAAAAATGTTCACCTCCTTGAGTTAGCTTACTGTAGAAGTTGCTGCTACGGTCACCAAAATTTAAATGGAAGTGCTGGGCCATTTTGTTGAAGACTTTAAAGGTTGGTATGTGATTTTCTAGGTGACTTTCCTTTACTTATGGACAATAAACCAATGTCCAAATGCTGAAGGCTGTGTACAAGTGCTCTGTAAAAGTGCTAAATGCTCTGTTAGCTTGTGACTCAGGAAGTCCAACTTGGAATGGAGTACCTGCTGACCTAATCTAGGTCTGGAGCAAGAAATAGATCTTTCTTTAGCTCCAATGCTAAGGTTTTAAAGTTATGCTGCTTCCCTGTAATTTAGCATATACCAAGATAGTGCTGTAAAAGAGATGTAAATAGAGTCTCACAAGCACCTAACTTTGTGCCTTCAAGATTTCATGTACGTATTTCTAGCCTTCCTGTGAGACTTTCAGCCTGGATATTTCAAGATAATGGTGAACCCACCATATTAAAAACAATCCTTAAAAACTGGGATGAGGAAAAAGAGCAAATGAAAGAAGGAAAAAAATACTTAGGTATATATGTAGAATAGTTTGGGTAATTATACTGCCATTTTCTCCTGGCCTTTTGAAAGAAGCAGATAATGTTTAATTTTTTTTTTCTTTTGAATTTCTTACCACTTTTTGTTAACTGTTTTATTTTGGTTTTTCTTTAAACCAATCTTCTATGTTTATATCTGGTAACCTGAACAATTGATGTGAAGACAGCATCATGCAGTACAGCAACCATTGTTGAATTCCTACTACTTTTTGTAGTCAAATTTGTATCATTTCTAATATCACAAAAGGGTCATTTGTGATATTACTTTTTTCTATTACTATTTTGTATTCTTCTACAAAATTAAAAATCAAGAACAAAAAAAAATAGAAGGGTTTACTAGACAGTAAGTGGTATTAATTTAGCCTTCCATCTAACTAAAAGTGAGAAGACTGTCCATAAGAAAGGCAGTCCACAACAAAATACGCATTTCTTTGTGTACTTATTGTAATTCAGGACTGCACCGTAGTTTTTAATCTTCTCTTCTACAAGCTTCTGGAAACTTTGAAACAATTCAAATTCACTTAAAGATCTGGGGATAATGATACCCTGTGGGCTATTTTTCTTCCTATCTGAAAGCTTCATTGTAGGACTGGAAAAGAACTCTATAATTATGTATGTGAACTTCCAGATAATCTCAGTGACGAGCTTTTCTTTTCATGCAGTGATGCTTATTCCTGCATTTTTCATGTAATTAATACACTCACAATAATGTAGGTCTTATTATAACTTGCTCTTTCAGCTCCTATACATACTGAAGACAGAGTATTCTCTGGATAGTAAATGTTTTGCTCCCTTAATGGTAGGCTCTGTCTTTATGATCACTCAGTTCTCATTCCTGACATTTTGTATCATCATTTTGCTCTCCATTAAATATTTTACCAAAGACCTAGTTTTTAATATGCTCTGTTGCATACAATTAGGGATAACTTTGAATTGACAAAACTCACAAATTTCCCATTGGGTTAATATCTGCTCTCCCCCCACCAAAGGAATCTTTATTTATTTTTTTAAGAGAGTACAAATCAGAATGAAAATTAAAAATATTACAAGTGATACAGAATTTCACTTAACAAAGTAAGATGTGATTACAGGCATAGTGGTGCATGCCTATAATTCCAGCTCTTGGGAGGCTGTATATAAGTTGTTCACTATGAGTCTGATCTAGTAGTTAAACCCTGAACACCCCGTAAACCCTTGCCTAAAAAATACAAATAAACAAAACAAAGTAATATGAATTTCACAGTATTTGTTTTAATATATAATGTTGTCTTCTAACCAGTTATTCATGTTACCAGATATGTGCATGTGAAATTGGAAGAAGAGGAAAAAAAAAACAAATATATAGGAAATTAAGAAGAGAAAAATCATAAACAATTGAAAAATGGAGATGAAGCAAATTAAAGTATTAACTGCTGCTTTCCATGGACCAGCAGAAGTGCATAGTACAGTTGTCCAAACCTTCCTGCTTACATACATAGATAAATCTCTTTTCCCCATTCCTTCTCCACAACACAGAAATTCTTTCCTTTTGAATAAGTTAATTCCCTTTTCCTAGTATCTATTATATTCACTTTGTGCTTAAATAAGCTATATTCCTCCATCCTTAGCTATGAATTGTTGTGTCTGTTTGTCTGTATATTTGCACGTATTTATCTAATTTGGTATTTGAACCACATTTATATATTCCCTTAGTATCTGATCTATAAAAAATGGCATCAGATAAAAGAATTGTAGCACGAAAGACCTTCTGAATATCATTAAGACAATTTTTGTAGCCACAAGGAAAGTACACCGTTGCTTTTGATCTCTCTTCTTTTTCTCTCTTATTCTCACTTCCCCTAGTGCCTCCTTTCCTGTGTGTTCTTCCACCTCCTAATTTCCAGAGTTAAACTTTTCCTTTTAGAAATAAAGGTGATACTGAAAGAGAATACTCAAAATAACAGCATAAAATTTTAATGCTATATCCTTTTAAAAACAATTTGTGCTTTTCTCTTTCATGCATAGACCATGTAAGATGCTCAGTAGTAGGAAAAAACAGTCAATCTGTGAAGGGTCAACATAGCACTTTGGCTGCACAGTATTTGTTTAGTTTAGTTTTTTTGCCTTCTTCCCTCAGAGATGCCTTAGAACCCAATACCATTAAACCTTAACCTGCTTAAAATGTACAGACGCATATAAATACATGGACACATATACACCCAAGAATTTTTATTCTGCCTATGCTTTTTACATGTTTGGTCTGTGTTAAAAGTTGAACAAAAGTAAAGTATTCAGGCCATGTACAGAAAATGCTATTTACAGGAAAGTACATAAAATTTCCTGGTTTAGGTGGCTACTTGGTGTAGTATGATTATGCAAATTTTGCGCTTTCTATACTTATAAGATTTAAGAATATGACACTTTTCTTTGAAGATTAACCTTCTTTTCAAATTTCATATATATGCTTTAGCTAGCTTTTCTGTTGCCAGGGCAAAATATCTAACACCCACAGCGTAAAGGAGGAGAATATTATTTGGCTTATGTTTTCAGAGGCTTCAGCCATTATCAGCTGGCCCCAAGGCACAGATATCATATGAGCAAAGCTGCAGTGGAAAGCTGCCTAACTCCTGGAAACCACCCAAAGAATTGAATTTTAAATTTTGTCTCAATTTAATTGAATAACCCCAACACACTATCAAGCAGTACAGGTTTGGAAGACTATTATACATCCAGGTCAGTGGTTCTGAACATTTTGTTCTGGGTATCACCTCTGACATATTGTCACAGTTTCTGTACAGTTTTTATCTAGTAGGAGCTATTGATTATAGGTTTTTGTGATGTTCTTTATTTTTATGAGCCATAAAATGAAACTTATGGTAAAAGTCCCAAAAAAACCCATTATTTTGAAGACAAACTGGATGATAAATGGTGTTATCAAATATATGGCATTGAAATAATTCCTAAAGGTTTAATAATACATAAACATTTTCCATTTCTTTTATGTCAAGGCTTGGGTCATATTTCATTGATAATTAAATCTTTATAATTCATTTAAGTATGTCACTTAGATTGAGCCGGTGTTCTTAAAAGAGATAAAAGAATGCTTTTTAGAACAGCAACAGCAATAATTAACATTTATCATGACTAGGTAGTTCTTAGTGGGTCTATTTGAAAGTATGTACTGCTATATTCTGGAAGAAGAAACTGAAGAACTTAGTATAGAGAATTTGTATAGCTTGCCTACTTTTACACAGCTAGAAAAATAGATGTGGAAGGGAGAATAGCTGTCTTCCAATCAAAAAAAGTCCAATAATCAGTATAACGCCTTCTACCAGATTCAGCAGAGGGAGTACTAGTGAGAAGCACGTGGAGCATTAGATAGAACAAAGTTATGGCTTGGTCAATTCAGAAAGACAATAAAGCAAGAAAAATCTAAGATGTTAAGAGCACATATATTTATCATTAGAATGATGGTTCACAGGATTTATATTGTACATAAGGGAAATGAGAAACATTAAATCATCAGGATATAAAGGTAAGAGTGAGATATCAAGTTTGGAAAGAGGAAAAGATAAAGCTAGCTTGAGGGAGTGAAAGAACAGGGCTTTGGAAGGCTCTTCTTCTAATTAATATTGAAATCACCATGAGTTGTGTGAGAAACAGTTCTGAAGAGAATCCTTGTAAATCAAGCTACAAAATTTTAGACTGGATGTGGTGGTGCACACCTGTAATCCCAGCATTCAGGAGGCTGAAAACAGGAGGATCACGAGTCCAATCTCTCTAGGGAGACCCTATAGACCCTGTCCTAAACATAGAAAGTGATATGAAATCTTGAGGAGGGTATCTGTGGCTGACTGCAGTAGGGAAGACAGATGATACTACAGTCTAATGACCCATGAGGATCACCATGTTCTATTGTTTGTTGTAATGCCAGAATCAGATGTGTCGTAAGCAAGATGTGTAGTTTCAAGTTGGGCATGATCCTTGCATTTGACTAGGCACTAAGTAGTACAGAGACTGCAACAATGTCAGAGAGGAGAGATTGTATGCTGTATGAAATTTTCTAAGACACTCACCTGTAAAATGACTTGATGCTGTCTGAGCATTGATATAGACCAGGAAATATGGTAGAATGTAGACAGGCAGTACCAAGGCCATAGACCCTATTTCTGTTATTTGTCCTGCTAAGATGAGTGGATGCCATCATTCCTATGCATAGAGGACCATGAATAAGACAACCCAGCAGCAAGATCCTGTGCCAGGGCCAATGTGTTTCGGTAGGACCATATATATCCGCATCAGGAATTTTCTTAAGGTGGTAGGAGTGGGGAAGGGTAGATGTTTTCCTCTTATATACTGTCCTCACAGATAAAATCAACCAAAAGAAACCTATAAATGCACCTTGGGACTATGGGACTGTTCAAAGGCAATCATTGGCAAAAGATAGCCAAGTTTCCATGGGCTGGCATACTGTGAAGGGTCTTTTTATCCACTATATTCCTTCCTGGTTTAACTCTTCTGGATTATGAAGTCATCTGCAGGAAAAGGTGTGCCATTAGATGTGGCCTTATGTCCCTCGTGCAGAGCCCCAGGCATGGAGGGAGGAGGAGAGAACTTAAAGTGGAGACTCAATTGTTAGCCTGTTTGTGAACAACCCTTCATAATTTTGAAAGAACTGATGATTTTAGAATTAAACTGAAATGTTAAGGGTGACTTCTTCTAATAGAAAAAGGACTTCAACATAAAACATTTAGTACAAACAGAAAACATATTCCCCCTAATTGCTATCAATTTCTGTGGAAATGAATACTGTGGAATGAATGAACAACTAGGGCTCCCTTCTGATTTGGTATTGCTTACCTAAGACCTGAGGACATTTGCAAATAAATCCTCTGTGACACAACTTATAGAAGCCTGGATGGCAACTATGAAGCTACAGTCTAAGCATGTGTTAGGGAATAATTATGTTAGAGGAAATCAAATATCAAAGAAATCTTTTAATTTGAAATCCAATATTACCCTTCAGGCAAATCTCCCACCTGGGCTGTATATCACACATTTTCTCTCATATGATGCCAGCCTCTGTCCCACTGTGCCTTGTGCATGAACAGAGATCACCTGTGGTTATGTTAACTCAGATGGATATGAACTCTGTAGAACACTGCAATGTTTGGCAGACTCTGCTCACGTTGCATGCAATTGAAAATGTTTGCAAGCTTATTAGAAGAAGAATAGAAGGAACTATTTTTTAAGCAGGAAATTGGCAACTTTAATCTTTTTTCTTCTTCAAGGAGAATTGTGAACTACCTCCTAAGGGAGTTATTAAAGATTGTCTTGCAGAGTGGAGGAAGGTCTGTGTTATTCATCATAGGGGAAATATTTCTTTCTCATCTCTGTATAAAGAGTTGTGGTTAACTCAGAAAAAGAAACACTGACCTATTCCATTTATGATGGCTTTATGAACAATACAAAACAATAATACAAAAGATACACAGGAGAAAGCTTCACTTAAGAGCCAAAGAGAAAAATCATAGGAAATTTCTTTTCTTTGTCTTCAAGATGGTACCATTCTCATTCTTTCTTTGACATGCAAGACAGCTTAAATTCATAACTCGTACTCAACCTGATTTTTGAATTACCTATTTTTTTTTTCCTGGCATGAAGGAAAGCAGTTCAGATCTTCAGGCTATGAATTCTGCGAAATCTATAATTGCACCATGACTTGGAATCTATATTGCTGATGTAAGAGTGAATTTTAAAGGTACTATCATATATCATCATTGGCTTATTTGAATTGGGCTTTCAGCTCATTCTCACTACAATGAGTTCTTGGACATGTTTGAAGTAACCCAATTATGAAAAAAATACTGTTTACATTGCAGTTTGGTGTCTAAAGATTTGCTTCGGTCTTACACAATGAAAATGGCACTGAAAGGTATTTTTATCCAGTTTGTGTAAGTTACTACAGTATCACAATTGTGCCTGTGTATTTTCAGTAATTACATTGCCTATGGTTTGAGCATCTAATCTCTATACAAAATTCTTATTTATGAAATATGGAACCTTCAAGAGAGTTTTTTTTTCCTGAAAGTATAGAGATAATAGAGAGGTGAATATTATATTGCAATGCTTTAGGAAGGGCTTTGACAAAGTCTCAGTGACTATAAAATGCCATGTATTTATTCATCTAGTTCAACTAAAATTTTTATTTTTTTGGCAAATACAAACAGTCCTGACTGCTCTCTATTTTATCACCCAAGTATTTATTTTACAAGGCAAATTACTTTTTTGGATAAACCTTTCCATTTGGGGCTAATAATCACTATACACACAGTTGAAAGAAACAGCAGAAGAATCAGGTTTATTAAACCCAGCCATAGGTGCCCCGGTTATAATACCTTCCGCAAGTCATGTGGCCTTATTAAGGGTGAGTTTCTTCATCAATGCAATGTGAAAAATAAATGATTTCAGTATATGTATGTCTAGGATGCACCTGACACTCAATATCAGTAACACATTGCAATACATTTAAGTATGGTATTATCTCCAAAGGAACACAATCCCTAAGTGGTGTAGCACAGTGGAAGATGTTACCTAGTGGTCCATTCAAAACGGGGACTCTTTCAAGAAATTGATGCCTGAAAATAGAAAATAATGCTACAGTATTGTCCATTTTTATAGATTATGTTATCTCTTTAGATTGTAGTCACTTTCATGTGTGTTTCTCTTCTTTAGCAAACTGTAAGTTTTATGATGATAATGTTTAAATAGAACTTCACAAACCATATATCCTCAACTATTATTAGTTCTGCTAAGGTTTTATGAAGATTTGCCAAGCCTCAACTCAATATCTTACCCAAATAGACTTGGCTTGGGCTAGTGCTCTGAATTCTCACAGTTTAAACTTTGATCATTAATTATGGAGAACACTTGTCATAGCCAACATTTTATTAAGATGGCATAGCAAATTTAGGTTTAAAGATGAGAGCGTAAGTGAATGTGTAATGCCAATCCATAGGGTTACCTGTAAAAGGAAATTTTATCTGTGATCTTTCACCAGCATACATCCATGTTTTAAAAAATTAGCATTAAATTTTGCATGTAAAGTCATAAAATAATGCAAAGTTGGGACAAAATTACCAACTGACACTTTATAGGGTGTTTTTTTCTGGTAAGTAATGCAAGCTAATTTGAATATATAAGGTCTGCCCTGGAGCCTTGGATAAGTAATGTAAGTATATTGGCATCCAGGCCTTGGGCACTGTGAATTTACAAAATAAAGGAAATTTTAGATGCTTCTATTAGCTGAACTAGACTCTATCGTGTACATACCTACTTCTAACAGAAGTAAACTTTGTTTCACTCTTTTATTTTTTAGACAATAAAACAGTAATAAAAAGAAAAAAAATAGAAATGATAGATTTTCGCTAAACAAAATACCATGAATTCAACAGTATTTGTTGTGTTGCAGTGTTGTCTTCGAGTTACTTGTTCAGATTATCGGAACAAAATTGGAAAAGGAAAGGAAAAAAGAACAAAAAGGTTATAAGAAATTAAGAGAAAAGAAAAACAGAAAAGAAGACAAAAAGTTAACCATTAAATGTGCTTTTACATAGACCAGCAAAAATCTACAATACAGTTATTGAAACCTTCCTTCCTACATATATAGATGGATCTCTTCTCCTTACTCTTTCAACCTGTTCTCCTCCTCTCAGTAATTATTTCCTTTTGGACAGATTCATTCCTTTTTACACTATCTATTGTACCCTTCCAATTCTATTTATTCTTTCATGTTCATATACTACGGAGATAATATGATGCTTATGCATGCAGGTCTGGTTTATTTTGCTCAAAAGTATGGTCTCTAGTTGCATCCATTTACTGTTAAGAACCTCAAATTTACCCCTACAATAGCTGAATAATACTCCATTCTGTAAAATACTACATCTTCTTTATCTATGCCTCAGTTGGTGGGTATCTGGGTGCTATTTATCGTAGCTGAATCTTTATTTCACATTTTAAACCATCGCCTTATTTTTAAAATGCTTGTTTAATATTCTTTTGTTTATATCTTATAGTTTTATGGTTGGTTACAGTTATTAACTGATTGCATCTTATTCAGCATTCTACTGTACAGTTGGAACATTATAAGAAATGTAATAACAATGCGTAAAAACATAAAAGTCAGTGGTCCTCGATGCAGTTTTAAGTTTTCTATTTTATTCTCACAGTAAGTGTGGTTGGATGCAGACTATAAATATTGCCATGGAAATTACATGAAAACTAAGGTGTCCACTTGATTTATGATACAGTGTAGTCATTAGCCTTCACCTGTCCTTGATCATACGTGGCTTTCCCTTTTTAAAATAAACAATTGTCAGAAACTGTAAAACATTGAGGCTGGTCCCAGAAATGTCAAATCTCATCGAAGATGTTTTATAAAATATGTTCAATTGCATTATCTTGTTTTTCTCTCATTCTTGAAGAATATCTGGTATGTCTGAGCTTGGGAAAGCCAATTCCTCTAGAGAAGCAGGGTAGGATGTGAACCTCTTTTCTTGGGTGTGCAATTGGCATTGGAATTCATACTGTTGATTTACAATGAACAGTCTTTCCAAGAAGTCAGTTTTTCAAAACAGGGTTTCCTGAGATTGCTATTATTCACACTGCAACAGTGACCATGGTGATGAGTAACTCATATTGTAATTATTTGGTGCAATTTGTGTTCAGTCAAAATATGAATTTACCTATTTACCACTTCAGAGACTCGCTCAGAGTCTTCAGAGATTCTCACAGCATTTAATGACTGCCAGGCTCTAGTGTGCACTATTTATAAAAATGAACAAACTTAGATTTGCCCTTGAAACATGTACAGAACTTGGACAGAATCAGAAACTTTTGAATTTTAAATAAATACTAATGCAAAAGTAAATAAAGATGGAAGGTTCCATTGTTCAGGCACAAATATGACAGCACTTGGTGAGGTTGACATCTTGATCTCCTCACTATGTAGATGAAGTCGTGACACTTAGTAGCTACCTTTGTCTATACACTTGGACTAGTTTTCTAGCCTTATCATAACAAAGTCCTACAGACTGGAAGGCTTTAACAAGGGCCATTTATTGTCTCACAATTTTAGAAGGCAGAAAGCTAATTGTTTCTGTATTTCCAGGGCCTGTTTTCTGTAAATGTTTCCTCTTATAAGAATATGTCACCTGTGAAAGATCAGAGCTCAACCTAATGACCTCATTTGAACTTGCCTAGCTTTTTAAAGATTCTTAGTACAGTCAAATTCTGAACTAAAGGGCTTGGGATTTCAACCTATGTGTTTCTGAGGATATAACTCAGCCTACACTGTAATAATACCATTGTATCAATAAATGTATGCTGTTTTTAAAAAGGCCCACTAAATAACCAGTTGCATATTTTATCGTATTAATATAGGGTCAATGAAAGACATGTAATAAGTAGTAAACATAACCTGTTACCATTTATGCTCTAAGTATTGGCCTTTATTTAGATTCCACACATTACACTTGTCACAGAATTCCAGAAATAGAAGGACCATAACTTACGACGCAGTTTAATTATATTTCAGGTAGAACTTGACAAAGTTCTCTCTCACTGAAGACCAAACTATGGCTTCTGCACATGTCATTTTATCCAGTGTAGCTTTGGAAATGATGAGTGAGGTTTTCAAACTAAGAATTTGAAATTGTGTTGCCTTCCATGTAAAGTTGGCATTCATTGTTTGAGGTATAAGTACATAGGTTTGTCTGGGCATAATTTTAGAAATTTTATAGCTGAGATTGCTTTCCATTCTCATCCTCTTATGAATCCTGTACTGTCTTACAACTCACATACAACTAAGCAGTTATGTTATTTTGTAACCTTACCCACAATTCATCCTAGCCCTTAAAAATGACATAGCCAAGTTTTAGAATCTATTTTTAGGTTCTCCCTTTAGATTTTTATTTTGTTGACAAGTAAATGGCCTAAGCTTCGACAAGTATGTCTGTTGTGAAACAGGACATTTTTTTCTGATATTAGATATACTTTCTTAAAATGGACTCAGGACCAATTTTGTTTTCTCTTTCTTGGAGGCTACAGTCTGAGTCTAATATATTTTATGATGATGATTTGAGGAGAGACTTTCTGACTACAGTTTAAACTAAATCAGTCAAAACTAAGAAAGAAAAATTTTTCTTCTCTGCTGTGGTTTGACCTGAAATAAGTATACTTTGGTAGTACTAGTAACATATACTCTTCTAAATATACTTTTTTAAATCTATATATATAGAATTGAGTAATATATATATATGTATATATATATATATGTATACATATATATATATATACACACACACTATTCCTGGAGATCTCTCTCTCTTTCTCTCTGTCTCTCTCTCTGTCTCTCTGTCTTTCTCTCTGTCTGTCTCTCTGTCTATCTGTCTCTCTGTTTCTCTTTCCCCCAGGGAAAATTTAATGACTCCAGGATAAATTTAATTAGGTTTGATGGTTAAATAGTGATAATTAACATATGAACAAATTTATTAAAACCAAGCCATCTGATTTTAGTTTGTGTTTCCAAACAAACTACACGTTTTTAGAATAACTATTGAAAAGCATGATTCGTACAAAAGCTTCAGTTCTCTCCTTTTGCCACCTTCCTTACTGCAGTGTCCTTCCTTAATTCTTGAAATCTTATTCCTTGTTTCAACACTAAGGAGATTGGCATTCATTCTGCTTTGTATTGGACATCTTACATAACCAGCTCTTCTGATATGTTCTTGGCTTCGTATTGTCCCTCTAGGACATCAACAATATGTGACTGATCTTAGACCAGAATAAAGGAGAGTTTTATGAGAATGGAGTGTCACAAAAGTTCTAGAGAAAAGGCAATGTACTTTTTCTTTTTAAGGGAGTCAACAGTGAAAGGTTTCATTTAAAATTTGCTTCTTTGAAATTACTTTTATCTTTATTTTTACTGCTAGGATAAAATATACTGTTTTCCTTTGTAATGGGCAAAAACAATGAGCTTGGGAAGAATATATACATGAGCACAAGGGATTCCTAATAGTGTGTATTACAAATGGTGATTAAGATTCAAATATCTATTTCTTGGATTTAAGTTAAAATTTCATTACCAACTGGATTGAAGTTGTTAGATATATTTATTGGAACTCATTAAATCTCAGGGTTTTTTTGTTATAATAGTACAATAATTTGTAAACTCAAAATTATTCTTGGAATCATTGCATACAGGACATTGTGTTTACTTAATGTCATAAAAATAATTCCCCTTTTTTTGGTAAAATAATTTGAAGTTTTTATGTTGTAAACATAAAAGGATTTTACTTCATGTGTAAAAATGTGAACAATTACACAGCTTTTAAACATTTGTCATTGTCTTGATTACTTTTCCTGCAACTGAGATGAAATACCCAACATCCACGGTTAAAGGAGGCCAATGTTATTTGGCTGGCCATGTGTAGAAGTTTCAGTCCACAGTTGGCTGACTCCAAGACAGGGAGGCATGGCACAGAGATACTGCAGAGGAGAACCAGTTCATGGCAAAGAAGGTGGAAGGCAGTTAGCACTAAATAGCAGCTAGCAAGTGACCAACTACAGTGACTGGCAACAAGCCTCTTTCTGTCCCTTATATTGTATCCAGACTACCATTAGTATACGATAGGACTCATACCCTTAATCTAGCCCCCTTAATCCAATTAATGCACCATGAATCAATCACATATTCTAGATCCAGCTACCTCTGAAAATGCCCCACCTTTGACTGCATTAGGCTTGGGAACAGCTAAGCATAAGCCCTAAGAGACTTGTACATGCATTTAGCTAGACATTTATAACTGTTAGATAAATTAAGGAGTTGGAAATTCTCTTCCATATCTACTACGATGTACAAATGGAATTTTTTGGATGGTGAAATAACGGTTAGTAGAGAACTGTCATAAATATAATTCATAATAAAAGCAATAATAATTTTAAAATTATTAATATGATTTGCATTAATTATTGTGGTTTTTTATTGCTAATGCTGCTTCATGTAGTCAGTACCTATTGAAGATCAGTATGTGAGGAATATTTAACTAGGACCTATGGAGAATGTAATACCTGTTCCTAAGTCCTTGAACCACCTAGAACAGATTCAGAGGCATGAATTATGATTCCTAACCATTTCAGTGGGTAGGGATGGGCAACTGTGGTTCTCATAATTTTCCCAGGTCATCTCATGAGCACTGAAGTTTTACATTAGTTGGTTGAGCTGAAACGGGGACTCGGAAAGGGGGAAGAAAGGAGACATATCCTGTGTCACCTTTACTGTGCCAAGGCTCTTAAGAGTTAATCCTCAATAACTGTTTTAAAACTTTATCAAAAACACAGACTGAAAAGCTACTGATCAAATCAAATGCTTGGAAAATAAAGATAATGCTATCCTTGCTTTAAAGATGAGACTGAAAATACCTCAGAGGAATTAGTAATTCTGCAGTAGTGGTATGTAGAGTTAAAGTCAAATCCAGCTCTGACTCTAAAGTCATTTTCTTTTCTAGTGGGCTTTTATACCCCCTGCCATGTAATTTAACACACACACAAACAGACACACACACACACACATACACACACCACACATACACACACACACCAGTAATATGCCTATAATAGTTCAGCAAAACACAATAGATAAAATAGATCGTCCCTGAGCTCTTTTGTCTTTACCTTGTACTTTTATATTTTGTACTCTTATGGTTATTATTATGTGTTTTACAAATAAAATAATGTTTGTTAAAAATAGATTAGTGTATTCCTAATTTTCAGAGGGCTGGAGTACATTTGCAATGAAATCATGGCATGGAAGTGTCTAACAACCCTATATTTTGGAAAGCATAGAAGAAGAAGTCTGAGATGAATCTTGGTGAGTAAAAAGAAAAGAGGAAAGAAGTAGAAAAAAAATGGTCTCAGTTACTCATACTTAAAAACAATACAGAGGTAGAAAAATGCTAAAACACTCCGAAGCTGTGCTGCTCAAAGTTCAGCCCAATCAATATTAAAATATCCAGTAAGTTCATTAAAAGGGCAGAATCTCAGCCGCTATGTAGATCTATTGAATCCGAGTCTGCATTTTAACATCATCTGCTGTGAGTTGATGTTCACTGAAGCTGGGAAAATGCAGCCTTATGGGTAACTGTAGGCTGCTATTGCTAAATCAGAGCTTAAGTAGATTAAGTCAGTAAATATATATCAGAGCAATACTGTGGAGCACCTACCTATGCTTAAAGATTAATACATCATGATTTTAACCCCTAAACACTATCAAACACTTAAAATGTTTATAACTCAAAGTAAAAGAAAGCAATAAATAAAAATAAGTGCTATTTATTATGGATGCCACTTAAGCCTTGCAAATGATTTTGATGTACATATAGTAGTGAGAACCACTGTACCAATGCCTCTGAATTTGGCATTATTTCTACAGAAAAAGAACAGTAAAGTAATCTAGCTGTATCAAAGAAACATTAGATAACAGAATGGAAATTTATGGAAGAGAATTGGGGAGCATTCAGAATTCATTGTGGTTACAAGGAAGTGAGATGGAAAGAAAAGGGCAGAAATCGAATGTATCAGGCCCAGGGAGCATGGCCAGATCCAACACAGGTACAGACCCAGTTGTCACTGGACATATACATGCTGTTCATTACAGTAGTATGTAATTGGTTAGTGTCTTAGTTACTTTGTTTCTTCTTTTGAGATAAAACACCCGACACCTAAAGTTAGAGGAGGAAAGGGTTATTTGGCTCACAGTTACAGAGATCTGAGGGCGTAGGCAGCTGGCTCGAAGGCAGAGCAGCGTGGCAGAGGACATCGCAGAGGAGAAACACTTCTTGGAATCCAGAAGGCAGCAAAGCAGCAGGAGCAGCAGCAAATATCAACAGCAGTGCTGTTTCTGTCCTTTGTAGTCTTTCCGGGCTAGATACCCTTAGGAGAGGTAGCACTCACCCTGAGGGAAAGCCTTTCCATTATTGATGTTCAGAGCTAGGAGAAACCAATCAGTGGACCAATTTGAATATTCTCAGTTGTTCAGCTTTAAAAAATACAGAGATGGAGAAATGCTAAAATATTCTGAAACCTTGCCACTCGAGGTCAGGCCTATAGCCCATCAACATTAATATGTCCAATAAGCTTGGTTGAATTGCAGAATCACATATTCTTAATCCCAGAATCATACACTTTAGGTCCAACTACCTTTAAAAAGTGCTCCCATGACCACATGAGCCTCAGTGGGGGACATGTAGACACAGGACAAACTAGATATGAATTTGCTCTATCTGTCCATGTAGTTCTAGTGTCCTTGATGGAAGTCTGTTATTGATTGTGCTGAAGTCATGCGCCTATCTCTAGACCTAGTGATAAAGTGAAAGTACCCCTGGATCCTTTTGATATCTACAATGGAAACTTCCTAAAAAGTGAGAACATTAATTTTCCAAAATAATTGCTGAGTTATTTTGTTAAATTTTTTACCTGAATAATTTCAAACACAAATAATAGCTTTAATTATGGCACTTAAAAGCAATTTTTTGACTGAGCCTTACTATGTAGTTCAAGATGGCTTTGAAATCAGTATGTAACCCAGGCAGGTCTTGTGCTCATGGTTATCCTCCTGACTCAGCTTCCTGAGTTCTTTGATTATAAGTGTGTATAACCATACTCAGCTAAATTTAACATTTTATACCGATATTGTCAAACAGTAATACAATTTTAAATATAATCTATATTTAAAATTTCCTAGCAGAGAGACTTCTTACATGAAAAGTGTGAATGGAAAATGTCAATACTTCGCTTAACCAAATATTTATTATACAACATGTAGTCATAAAAATTATTGATCAGAAAAAATTATTGATCAGCTATTTGATAATTTTTTCTTAAGTCTTTAAAATCAGGTATACATTTGCATTTGACTGTATATTTAAATTTGGATTAGTCATAGACAAATGTTCAAGAAATTAATAGTTAGAAGGACTAGTAACATTGTCAGACACAAGCTTTAAATTGTTAAGCGTTCTCAATTGTGATTAGGATAGTCAGGGGCCTTCCAGGTGGAGGCCTTATGAATAAGCTCTTTGGAAAAAACTTCAGGGTGCATGTTTAAATTGCAAACCACTGAAGAAATTTCTTCACAAGCTAGAGTATTATGGTTTCTATCTTTCTTTTTTGACTATCTAACTTAATTTGTGAAACTACAGCAGTGGCGGTGGTGATGTGTGCCCCTAATCGTACTACTTGGGAGGCGGAAACAGAAGGATCGCTACAAGTTCAAGATCAGCCTGGGCTAACTTGAGAACTCAGGATCAGTGTGTACTGCAAAACAAAATCCTGACTAAAACAAACAAATGAACAAATAACACAAACAAAAACTTATATATGAGAATCAGTAGTGCAGAACTTCATCTCGTGCCCTTTCTTGCTGAAAGAACAGTAGAAACTGTTAGACATAGGTTCAACTTTAACCACCTACAGACCTACAAAGAGCTGATCTCTTTGGGATTCAGATAAGCAGCCTGATTTGTATAGACTTTATTCTTGATTTCTAGCTGCCATCCCTGCTTTTCAAGACTTTTCCTGACCACCATGAAAGGCAGTGGGCCCAGGACTGTAGATTTCTTTACTGTGGCAGGTTTCCTACTCCAAAAGGGTATATTTACACTCCTGTTGGTATCACCTTTCAGATAAAGGGAGATAGTAAGAATAGAGGCCTTCCGATGCCCTTGTATATGCCTGTCTTATGTCCTATTAACATCTTATTTTTGTGTCAATGGAAAACAGAGGGGTTATAAATTTGATCAGGCTTTCAACCACTCTAGAGTTTGATCCCAGGTATGTTCCTTGGAGTTCAGCATTACTCAAAAATTTGTTCACAAAGTGGCAATTTAAGAACCATCCTTTAAGTTATATTTCCCATGAAATCTGTCTTTTGTAAGAACGATATTGCTGTCAACAGAGTTCTGGATTTTCCCCTTACCTGAAGTGTTTCATTTCCATTTATAGATATTTAATCTATTTTACTTGTTAAATGAACTTTTAATTTAATCTACTAAAATATATGATGTTCATGAAGCAAACTGGGGGGATGAGTAGGTGTACTTGGCTGATGGAGTGACTTAGACCATCGTGCACTAAAGGAGGAGAGAGGACAGCTGTCACAGAGAAGGGCTCAGAGAGCTGAGAGACCTGTGTGCAGAACCAGCAACTCAGAAGGCCAGACATTCAGAGGCAAAAGTTTTAAAACACTGCTGCAGGGGAGATAGCCCAGCAGCATAAGTGGCTGCCTGTCAAGCACAAGGTTCTGAGTTTGATCCCTGGTAAAAAAAAATTTAAAAAAATGCAGATTATCCTGGTGTAGTAGTGCACACTTATGATTCAAGGAACTTGGATGATGGTGGCAGGAAGACTATACATCTGATAACAAGCTGGGCAGTTAATTGAGACTCTGTCTCAAAACAACAACCAAAACATACCATCAGCAACTACAGAATCTACCATTTGAACCTGAATAAAATAGTTAATTAATGGTGCTTTTAGTGATATCACAAGATAGGCTGAAAGTCAAGTTATTGATCTCTAGACTGCATGTAGAACAGGTAAGCATTAATTTCAGAAATTTTGGAAACTAACATGGCCTATAGAATAGAAGCAAAAACATTCATCTTTCTTTTTCAGAAAGTGACATTTGTTCACTCCTCAATATCAAATGAAAGGCTGGCCAGATAGATCAGTGCACTAAAGTGCCTGCTTAGGCAGAGCATAGCAGTCTGGGTTCAATCCCCAGCATGCTAGGCTGGCCACCCCTGGGGTTTGCTGAGACAGCAATTGATACTGGGCATGGTGGTGCATGCCTGCAATCTCGGTGCTTGGGAGGCTGAAAACAGAAGGATCACTATGAGTCCAATCTGTGTAGAGAGACCTTATAGATCTTGTACTAAATATCAAATGGAATAGGAAATTAACCTATTAACATCTAATGGTTTGGGGGGAATAGTTGGGTTTTCTGCTTAAATTTCTATGTGAGATATTTACTTTATTACATCTTTGATCTAAACTAGCCTTTTGAGGTTGGAGACATGGTTAATCTTTAACTAGTTATCACCTAGCACAGTACACAGAACATAGTATGCATTTGATAAATGATATTTGAAGAGAAAAGATGAGAGTTGGTTTACAAAGCAAATAGCAAAATCATTGGAACAATTGTGGGCTATATTAATATAATCATAAGCAGTTTTCGAATATTTTAGCTATACACTTGAGCAACTTTGCTTTGTTTTAACTGTTTTAACGTATCAGACTTTTATAGTATTTAGTTATCAGGTTTCAGCAAAAGTACTGAATTTACTTTGCTTACACTCTTTCAGGATTGCTAAGTGGAGAGCAGGTCTTATGCAAGGTACATGCAGTGACACATACCTTAAAACACTTATACACAGCCAGGCATGGTGGCACATGCCTATATTCCAGCGCTTGAGAGATTGAGATAGGAGGATCATCATGAGTTTATATCCAGCCTGGGTACATAGTGAGCTCAAGGCCAGACTGAATTATACAGTGAGAATCTCAAAATCCTCAACAATACCAAATATATATATATATATATATATATATATATATATATATATATATATATAGTGTGTGTGTGTGTGTGTGTATGCATGTAAATTTATGTTTGTATATTTAGCTTATCATACATATATCCACTATCATTCAAATAAATGGAAGAAAATATTTCTATATTCTTTCCTTTCTATTCCTTGTATATTGCTTTGTGAATTTCAAAACTAAAAATCTTGTTATGTTCTATGCTCTTGAAAACAGTTCAGTGTAGAATAACTCAAAAGCATCTATTTATATTAAAACTATTTTATAGTCCACATCAACTTGCATGCATTCTGTGTTGACATTTCTATAATATCAGTGTTTATCCATTGTAAAAACTGTACTTCCATAACTTTCTTTACCAAAAGTGAATATTTAAAGTATTAAACTTGCAAATGTAAAGAGATTACAATTTTACCAAAGTTTCTTTCAGAAAGTAGAATTTTCAAAACGGTTCCTGCTTATGTTAAGTTTTAAATTGTGTATAAAACTTGGATGGGAAGGAAAATATCATGATAATTACTTAAAAGACACTAATGCTATTTTCATTATTAATGATCACTTTTTCTTAGCTCCTTTCCATATTTTGCAACCAAATTTTAGTGAGAACTTTTTGTGCCTTTGGCATTATTTTATGGGCTGTAAGGCAAGGGATGCAAAAATGCGACAAATATCCTGCCCTGAAGCAATGCAAATCCCAGTAGGGAAAGAGGTTTGTCTTTTCTTTCTTCAGTCAACAATGTTCCCAACGGGGTAGTTGTTGGAAAGTCACAGCGTCTTCTCTTTTTATTCCTTACAGGCTCAGGTCACTGTCAAGTCAACCAATAACTGCTTGTGAAACGAGACCATAAGAGCTCCAATCATTTCTACCCCTCGCACTTTATCTTGCAGATACATTACTATGGTGCTGCCCTTGCTTCCTTAAAATGCTGTGAATCCAGGAAAATATGAAGGGAAAGGGGAAAAAGTAGAGAAAGTGACACCTGTCAATGATTTACCTGCTTTGTCAAGCCTATCCACTTTTCAGAACTAATTAGGCATTTTGGGCAACATCAGGGAGAAGTTCAATACCTAATGGAATTTTTTTCTGATAAAATATCGAATATGTCATTTTTTGTAATGAACACAGCACAAAAACTTCATGGCAAAAGGTAAGCTGTGATCATTCTTGTAATGACCATAGCTTATTAAAAATTCACAGAAAAAGGCAAGTTTTATTTTTAAATGTTGGGATAATGTATATATAATGCATAAAACACCACTGAAATGATTTATACCACGTTACTACATGTGCTACTTTTAATGATATTTTTGTTTTTTGGCATAAGGAAAATGAATGGAATTTTATGACTCTTAATTACTGTAGGTGAGTAAGGTAATAGAAGTGTTCATTAAAGGTACATAAAATATCCTTTACACAGTAATGCTACTTTTTGTTAGCAAAAACTAATGCAGTCTTTGTACAATGGCTTTAAAGATGTCATGCATTTACCAGCTTAGGTGGTATTTTCCTTGAAGGCTTTAGTCCTATGTATTAAAGCCTATTGTTTCATGATTACTAACTCACATTATGCTAAAACTTGATATAAATTATGAGTCTGTCTTTGGAAATGCAGTAATAAAAATAGATTTTAACATAAACAAATGATTTAGAAACCATTTTCGTGTACTTTGGTGTTCCATTTTCCCATTACAAATATAAAATTTGATATGCAGTGAAATATTTGATAATATCTGTCTGTAAAAAATATTCATCACGTGTGACAAGCTAAAAACACACCATTTCCTCCATGGTCATCAGCTTAACTTTTGAAAATACTAATTTAGGTTTTTCCTTGAAAATATGCAAATTGCCTACTGTAATTAAGATAAAAGATTTCAGAAGCATAAAATAATTTAGAGTTCTGCTGAATAAGTTTCAGGAAACTATATTTGGTACACTATAGCTATTTAATGTTTTTTTTCCCCAAAAGATAAAACCACATTAGGTTTTAGGTTTTATATAACTTTCAATACTACATGAGGCATCACCTCAGAAGGATAGATTTACTTTAAATATTTAACCAAAAATTTAACATTATAATATCATGGCATATATCTTTTACTACATTTAAAATTTCTGGTCTATATTGTAATTTTATTTGACTGATTGGTTGATTGATTGATTGATTTGATATAGGGTCTTGCTATGCAGTTCAGACTTGTGATCCTCCTGTTTCAGCCTCCCCGTTGCTGGGATTACAGACATGTGCCATCTCATCCAGATTTAGGGTGACGAGGTACACCCTGGTTTCCAGGCAGATAGAGCATGCCATACCAGGGATCAAACGTGGGTTCTTGTGCTTGCAAGGCAGGAGCTTAGATCACTGAGCTACCTCCCCAGCCTAGCTATACTGTAATTTTAATTGTATGTTCTTGAATTGCTTAATTTAATCTATGTATGTAAATTAATAAACATAACCCACAATGTCCATGCTAGTTTACCAGCAGAATTGATTATTTTATAAGACTGAGGATTGAATGGGTGGACATTTTAAGAAATGTAAAACATCTCATTGCAAAAACATGAAGGATCTAAAAGTTCATCCTGATATTTGTTTTCAATGTGGCAGACAACATAAAGATGTTCAAAGTGTAGAAGAAAACCATCCAGCAGAAAAGTATAAAAATGAGATATAAAAAGTAAAGCCATACTAATAGGCTGAGCTGTAAAAGGCTCAAGTCAACAACTTCTGACATTGCCAGTCCTGTGGATAATATACTAGTATTATGGACTACTGGGCTATATTAGATTATTTTGCTGAATTCACACACCTATAATATTTAAATGACAATGGAATACTCTTCTCTGACAAAACTGTATGTCTATATGTGTAGAAAACATTAATAAAATGAATCACAAGCTTTATCATACTTATTCCTGAGGAAGATCTACTTTTATTTTCCACATTTAAATGAGACTTAAATGAATGACCATTTTGTATCTGTATATTCAAAATAGTTAGGGTAGATATACATTCTCTTAATTCAATGAACAAAAATATTTGTTCTAATAATGTTTGTGGACAGGATATCATGTCTGCATCTTGTACAATGAATAACCACTAAGACAACAATATGAAATGTATTTATATTTGAAACTGTCTTACTAATTGGTTTTGAAACTGTCTCTTATTATTTGTTTTTCAATAAAATTATTAAAAAAGAGAGATCTTACATGCATGTATGCTTATAAGCAGACTACTAAAATATTCACAAATTCATAATTAAAATGTGTTGAGCAGAAATCTGGAAAATAAAAGTAGATCTTCCTCAGGAATAAGTATGATAAAGCTTGTGATTCATTTATTAATGTTTTCTACACATATAGACATACAGGACAATGACCTTCAGAGTCTGCACACCTATAGTTTGACAGGCAGGACTTTTATTATTTACTCTGGTAAAGGAGGTTATGTACCATGGGGTCTTGTGGTGACTCTATGTAAGGTTGTTAGACAGCCCTGATTACAGGATTAGGCTTTTGTTAAGTAAGTTGAGGGAAGGTTTATGGAAGTAGTGTCTTTCTCAGCTTGAGTGCTGCTGGGATTAAATGCTCTCCTATAGCAAGTAGTTATTTAAAGGAGAGTCCACTAGACCAATACCAGTGTAGTAACCAGTAAGGAAGCAGCGATCACTCACCTTATGCAGGGCAGTGAATTATTTTTCATCTCTCTATGTTGATTGCATTTGTGATGTTAGTGTGACCTGACTTTTGTCTAGAGTGACTAGGATTACAGACAGCTTTGTCTGATATGGAAATTGTTTACATTTAGCAAAGGAACTGGAGAACTGCCTGTGTGTGTCAGGCCCAGCTCCAACAAGGCTGCAGACTCGGATTGTGGGGCTGCTTTTCTTCTTGCCATGTGTTACAGTGGCATCTTATTTTCCATGCTCTCTCAGAATCAGACATGATTGTATTTACTTCTGATCTCCCTGTGAATTACAAAGAAAGTACTGGAAAAATTACTCAAAAGCAAATAGGATGAGAAAAATCTTCATAGCAACAAGAATATAAGGCTGGCTTGTCAGCAAAATCAATAACATCTGAAACAATGGAAGGACTTCTTCAAAGTTGTGCAGTAAAAAGGAATTCTGTATTTAAGAAAGCATCTTTAAATTATTATGATCAGATAATATTCTTAAGCAAGTTGAGAGAATATCGACATTGAAAAAAATAGTGGGACATTTCTTCATGAAAAATGCAAATGACACTAGATTGAAGCTCTAAAATAGCATTTGGAATGGACAAAAGTATTTATTATGAGTTAAATGAATTGATCTTATAAAATTGTGAGATTTAAAATATACATAGGATTAAAATTATTTTGAAAGATAGAGTCAAGGTATTCTGACCTTTTTAGTCTTAGGCTTTGATCAGTGATAATTTCTCTAATTTTTGTGAAAGTCATTGAACATAACAAAATACTACAGATTTATTAAGTTTATAGAGGTGAAACACTTATTACGAGAAGTAAGAAAATTAAAAAATTCGGTAAAGAAGAATAAATTCACGTCGTATGAACCCACACATAGAAATTAAGAGAGTTGAGGTTACTTTGAAAGCAGATAGATCAATGTTAATAATAAATGTTAAGGGAACTACATTAAATAGATAAATATTGATCATTTGAATTTGTAAGACAAATTATGTATATGAATACATAAGATTTGAAAGCACATATGAATAGAGTATATAGGTTACATTTTTTTCTCCAATTGAATGTAGCAATAAAAGCTGAAAAGAATGGAGAAGCCATTTGAAGAGTTCTGACAAGTAAATAGCAATATAAAAGTTTAGGACACCAGAATAGGTGGTACTATTCAATTGGGAATAAATATACCTTTTCCCCTCTGCTTTCAAACAGTCTAGCCCCAATTATTGCCGAAGCTGTGGTGGCTGCACCAGCAGAGGAGCAAAACGGCTCTAAGAGAACCAACTAGGTCAGAGATGAGGGTTAGAAAAGATCTCTACTCAGTGACCGCAGTGGCTGCTGTTATAGACATGCTCCAGCACAGAAGAATGTAAAGTAAGAAATGAATGCACATAGGCAGTTTCAGGAAAAAGGCATGTAACAACTGAAGATAAGTCATCCTTGAATATAGTCAGAGAAAAAGCTAAATGAGAACAACAATTTGGAATAAAGTAGCTGTTTGATTAGATGATGGAGGTCAGACTACAATGCGTAACATTCTAAAGTGTTGAAGAGAGATGCCAAATTAAGTTCTATGTCTAGCAAGATATCATTTTGAAACGAAGGTGATCAAAATACATTATACAATGAAGAAAATACAAAACAATTATTCACAGTTGATCTACTCTGCAAGAATGCTAAAAGAAATATTTTTCCAGAGAAATGGAAAATGTTATGATAAAGAAACTTTACAAATCAAGAAAAAATCCATTTTTAAATAAACTCTGGATAGAAAAGATTATTGCACAGATTTTTATAACTATATGTCTCTTATAGGCTGGCTGCCACATGTTGAATCAGTTCTTATCCCAGTTTTCAATATGATTTAAACTCTTAAAACGCAGAGTGAATCAAATGCTTTATTACCTCCAATTCACTTTTTAAAATCCAGCTGTTGTGTTTTGGGTTTCCTTATACTGTGCTTCATTCTTAGCTCCACATTTAATTTTTAAATCTCACCCTATTGCCTGCTGTTATAAATCCCTTTCCCTGTTATTGGCTTCAACTCACAATGCATAGCCATCATGGGGGCTGGGGATATAGCTCAGTGACGTGTCTGCCTAGCATAGCCACCATGCATTTCCTTTGACAGTACCAAAACATCTTCAAAATCCTTTATTTCTATCTGAATCATTTCAGTACATCATTTTGTCTTTGGATCTTCAGACTAATGTTATTTGTGTGTGGGAAAAGTACTGATTATAAGGCCACACTAGATAAAAAGCTGTAAATTGCTGGAAACTGAAACAATAAACTGACAAACAACTCTGTTATTATTGATGTAATTCTGAAATAAAATTTTCCCAGTCCTCAGGTGAATTATAGTTGTGGACACAGGTATGAGGGTATTGGGCAAAAATAACTGTCACATACCAGATGAGGTACAATATATCCTTTGTGGATCTCCATTTAGTCAATAATGTGTAAATTAAATATTAAAGTTAAAACAAGATATAATTTTAGAAGTATTAGATGAGAATACTGGATTTATAAGTAGTAAGTTGTTAACAATTGGCTCAAATTGAAGTTTCTAAATACTTTTTGTATTATTCTTATATATAATTTTTCAAGTGTAAAAGTTTCAAACTAGTAAGTTTAGTATAAAAATGTAAGTTGGATTCAATAAAACAGTATCACATGTTTTAAAGCAAGTATATAAACCAGGAAGTTACATAAATAATTTTTGTGAAGTTACTATCAAACGATCTGAATCCAAATATTGTGAATTTTGAATCTGATAATTATAAACTCAGTCATCTTACTCTGTAGATGAGGTTTATTTCCTTAGAATTTTGAAAAACATTCTAGGTGGGTCAAAGTGTTTCTTGATTTCTTAATGAAAATAGGAAATTTTTGGTAGCACTCATTGTGGTAGTCTATAAAAAATACACATTTGACTTTTAATTGCTTCTTGGTATTTCAGCTAAGATCAAAAGCACATTTCACTTTTAAGAAGGACTAAAAGTACCTTTGACAAAGTTTATTCTTTGCACAGAAGTTCTGCATCATATAGGGCGATGCGGATGAACCCACGGCACAAGTGCTGCAGCCAGCTCTTTGTTACCATTGAAAGCTCTAAAAGGTTCACTATCACTGATGTAGGCTACTTTCTATTCTGTTTTGAAGAAAACCCGTTAAGTTTTGTGATGTGATATTACAGTAGCGGTACTAATAACAAAGCTGTCTCTTTGCCAGTATGCATTCTATACTTCGTGAAATGACAGTTAACTCTTAAGTTATACATAACCATTAAAGTAAATATTTTTTTAATTTTTATTTTAATTTTTATTTAGAACAAGGTGTACAGGGTGTACAGGGTATCACTGCGTAGATCAGACTTGCAGTGATCTTCCTCCGAGTGGTCTCCCCAGTGCTGGCGTTGCGGGCGCGCGCCACCACGCCCAGTCTCAGTCTCCATCATAGCGTGCCCTGGGGGCGTGGCCCGCACTGCAGGCCAAGGGATTGAACTCCTGGCCCCTGCATCTGCCTAAGCAGGTGCTTTAATCCACTGAACTATTTGGCCAGGTCTTAAAGTAAATATTTAAATGTGATTTTTTTTTGTTTCATATTATGTACAAATGATGTTATGGTTTCTGTAATGATATTAATTATTCAGAACTCATGAAGACAATTAATGTTTAAGACATAAAGACTTCCTATAACGTATTCTAGCTGATAGGTTTTCCTCAGTGGCCCTAACATTCAGGGTGTGAGTGCTATTTATAAATTTAAGTGAAACAGTTTCTTACAAACCATAGCATGAACTGAAAAACAATAAATGGCCAGTGTCCCTGATATTTAGAATAAGTGCATTAATATAGTTGTTATAGTAATACTTAGCAAATAGCTAGC
>PVKA01013013.1:12186-56239 GCA_004027165.1 Ctenomys sociabilis | reverse complement strand
CTGTGCTTGACAAATTTTTATTGAGAAAGTACTAATTTCATGTATTGTTCTGAGGTTAAGAAAAAAAGAAGAAAAGAAGGAAGGAAGGAAGGAAGGAAGGAAGGAAGGAAGGAAGGAAGGAAGGAAGGAAAGAGGGAGGGAGGGAGAGAGGGAAGGAAGGAAGGAAGGAAGGAAGGAAGGAAGGAAGGAAGGAAGGAAGGAAGGAAAAGAAAGAAGGAAAGAAAGAAAGAAAGAAAGAAAGAAAGAAAGAAAGAAAGAAAGAAAGAAAGAAAGAAAGAAAGAAAGAAAGAAAGAAAGAAAAGGGAAAAGAAGACAGGGAAGTGGAACAAAGGGACAAAATCTCTGGCACCAAAGGGTGGACATTGAAAAAATAATGGAAACATTCAATGGGGCTGGCGAGATGGCTCAGTGGTCCAAAGCTCCTGCTTAGGCAAGATTAGGCAGGTACAGAGGACCACAATTCCATCCCTGACACCATATGCCACACCTGCCCCACCTTCACAGTGGACCAAGTCTCCCCGCTCCCTCCAAAAAAAGAAAACATTGTATTCTTCCATATACCTATAGCACTTATTATGTGTACTTTAAACAATAGCTATTCTTAGAAATTAATACATTCCATGAAGAAAAACAGTCTTGGAGGAGGCCTGCAGAGTGAGCTGGGTGTAGCGTGTGCTGCCCTCCTGGGCTGGTCCCATAAATCTTTGCACTGTAAAGCTGATGTCTGAGCAGAGGCCTGAAGGAACCACCTGAACCTGAAAACTGAATGCAGCAGAGGACGCCATAGAAACAACACAAGGGAAGATGGTGACAGAAACCAGGATGAAGGTATTGGAGCGGTTCAGAAGTGGTTAAATTCTGAATATGTCCTGTGAAAACAAAAACGTTGCTGAAGGATTCAGGCAGAGATGGCAGAGGAAGAGGATTCAGGGGTAGGCATAAGATTTGTTCAAACTGGACTGAAAGGATGAAAGGTTTTTCATAAACCACGATCAAGCAGCACTCATGTGAGGCCTATTTGCTAGGAGAGGAAAGGTGAAACATGCACAATGCCTTGTTGGGCAGCTTAACTTTCAAATATCTATGAGACAGGTAGTGAGACAATAAGCTAGGCATTGGATGAATGCATGTGAATTCCAGGCAAAGTGTCCATCTGGAGATACAAATTGGAGAGTCAGAAACCTGGAGGATTGCTAGGTCTTGAAACCAAATGCTATCATTATGGAATCAGTGCAGAGAAAAAGGAAAAGGTCCAGAAACCAAACTCTAAAAGCTGATAGTGTCCACAATTGATATCTCATATTCATGGTATAGATACAATATTTTATAAAATGAAAGACAGAAAATTCCTAAATAATATGCATAATGTGATGTTATTTGGTTAAAAAGAAATCTAACCCTTATATTATTTTAATGTTTGTGTATGTGTCTAAGAACAAGGGGCCATTGGAAAAGTGCTCATGCAGCTATTGACTTTGGTTACCTCATTGAAACAGAAATGAAGCTATCACTGTGGAATGGATACTTAGATAGATAGATAGATAGATAGATAGATAGATAGATAGATAGATAGATAGATAGATAGATGATAGATACATAGATAGATACATAGATAGACACATAGATAGATAGATAGATAGATAGATAGATAGATAGATAGATAGATAGATAGATAGACAGATAGACAGATAGACAGATAGACATACAGATAAATAGATATTTTGTTTATTTTTACATACAACTGCAGGTAATTGTTATATTTGTAAACCATTGAATAAAAAGTGGAAAGTATAGATTGCTCCTCCTCCAAAGTGGCAATTTCTGATTCACCTCCAGGCGGATAACACAAGTTCCCTGTGAAACACCATGAGAACACTGAGGCCAAACTGGCAGAATAGAGAAGACACTCTTCAGATACCCAGCAGCTCAGCTACAGACTCCAAGGGAGAAAGTTTTCATTGAAAATTTGCCAACAAGCAAGAGCTCAGTGGTAGGGAAAGTTACAGTGAATCCTCTGCTAAGCCAGAGAAGAGCAGAATCCATTCTAAGATGAAAACTGGTAAAGCACATCCATGAAGAGAAAAAAGGTTTTAAGGGGCCAGAGAGATGGCTCAGTGGAATAAGCACTTTCCTGGAGAAAAAGGTTTTAGATGAAAGATGCAAGGGGAACCAGGAACAAAGCAAGGACCCACAGGCTGGGCTGAAATCTGGTGAAGAACTTACATGGACACTGATTTCAAGACATTAGAAACAGACATCGACCACATGGCACAGAGAACACTGTGATGGACAGATGACTTTTCAAGGTCCAGTTCTTTTGGTTTCTCTTCTAACTAAAGGCAAATTTCCATACATGTTTTTCTCTCAGGCTTCTTATATCTTAGTTACTTTGCTTTTCTCTGGGTCACAACACTCAATGCCCACAATCAAAGGAGAAGAATTCTATTTTGGCTCACAGTTTATAGCGATTTCAATCCATGGTAAACTGCTCCAAAATAGGATGGTATAGAGGAGGAACAGTAGCCTGGAAGTAGAAAGGAAAGAGGTAGGAGCTCGGAAGGGAGCTATAACTGTGAACTTCCTCTTAACTAGGTTTCACCTCCAAACAGTACACTCCATCACTTTCCAAAGCCCCTACTTGTAAGTAGTGGTGATGATAATGATGATAAGGCATGGTTCATGAACATTTTTAAATAAGGCAATTCTTATGAAGCCTACAACCAAATGCTTACTTTATAACAATGATATGATAAATATTTCTCATTATTATGCAATGGCAAGTAGAAATGCCAGAATGACACCCTGGATTTGGAGTAGATTTATTTATGTTGACAGGCACTGATCAGAATCATTCCAAAAATATGAGATCCTGATTTCTGGTGAGTTGGAACTTATGTGGTCTAAGCAAGGGGAAAGTAGAGAGGTAGAATGGCTTGTCAACTGGGGATTGGTTCCTACAATGTGCATCGTAGTGACCAGCTATGTGTCACAGTGACCAGCTGTTTCTAAGAAACAAAAGTAACAGGAACTGCAACAGGAACTATTACCTGGGCAACTAACAAACTAAGGTACACTGTCTGTAAGAGGGCATGTACTACTACAATTAATTTATTGTAATTTAGTAGAATCAATTTGGTAAATGTGTATTTAACAATTTTTGTCATATGGAAATTATAATTATTCATAGTATCTGTGAAAAATGACCTTATCTGAAATACAAGTTTTGTAGAGGGAAGCAAAGCAAGATGAGGCTATTGGATTACAGTGCCCTTGCTTATGTCAATGACTTGTGTAGTTATAGGAAGAAGAAAATTTATCATATCACAGGAAAAATATCATGGGGAGATTAAAATAGATTTTGGTCCGATGTAGCTATCAGGCAAAGAATGTGCATGATTGTCAATAACCCCTAGAAGCCTACAACCAAATGCTTACTTTATAACAATGATATGATAAATAGAAGCAAGGTCTGAGACATCAAGCGTCATCTTTGTTAAAGCCTCTAGAAAGAACCAATGCTGCTGACATTTTTAGTTCAGATTTTTAGTCTTTTAGTCAAGAATGTTTTTGATTTTAGATTTCAGATTTGAAATCGATTCTATCATAGGTATAGGTAATTAAAGATACCGAAGTAATTGGTAAAGTTCAGTAGCAGTAGTTCCAATACCAGATGAGCTGATTATTGAAAAAAGATGTGAAATATTCTTTCTTTACTTCTATTTGATAGAAACTTATATAGTGATATCATACCATGTTACAAAGACACAGGTAGCCGTAAACCTTCTTGAAAATGAACTCTTTGTATCTAGTTCACATTTTAAATAAACAGGAATGGAATCTAAAGGACTGAATTTTATACTCACATAGAGAAGAATTTTAAGTGCCACCAAATGGCTCAGTGGATTAAAGCACCTGCCAGCGGGCACACGGGCCCTGGGGTTCAATCCCCAGGCCCGCTTTGTCAGTCTGGCCCCTCGAGCATGCTGAGATTGCAGCTGAGACTGGGCATGGTGGTGAGCACCTGGAATCCCAGCTCTTGGGGGGCTGTACACAAGCAGATCACTATGAGTCCAACCTAGAAGTGAGATCCTGAACACCATGTAGACCATTCCTTAAAATACAAAAAAAAAAAAAAAGAAAAATGAATTTTGTTGGAATCCCTGAGTGACCATAAAATCATCATATTAGAGCGAAAGGACACATCTCTTGGGATATATAATAAAATAATAAATATCAATTGCTAAATTTACTATGTGCTATTCACTATTCTAGACATAATTTACCTTACAGCCATTTTCAGTAGAAACATTTAACCTTGCAAAAGTTGTTGTAAGATGGCATTATGTAATGTATTTTGGTAAGTGCGCCACATAGAAATTCAACCTACAAAGAAGTATGCTCCTTGCTATGTTATCATCTGTGCTGGAGAGTAGCGGCCAAGCCACAGATTCCATTTCCCAATCTATTCCCATCCATTCCAGGTGGGATCTTGTGAATAATATTGAGCCACTGAATTAGATATGAGCAGAGGTGTCTTAACCACAGGACAAAGAATTTAAATATATGATGAAATTCCATCATATTCTTTTTCCTTTTGCATCAACTCTAGAAGCTGAGCAATGTATATGAAATACCACAGATTGGGAATTGTCTATGTCCCTTGCTGTTTACTGGGGACAATCCCAGTAAACCACCTTGAGCTCCTCTGTCATAGCATTTAAACTACTCTGTCTATCATTATTTCTCCCACCATAAACATTAG
Organism: Ctenomys sociabilis; assembly: GCA_004027165.1. Lineage (NCBI taxonomy): Eukaryota > Metazoa > Chordata > Mammalia > Rodentia > Ctenomyidae > Ctenomys > Ctenomys sociabilis. The sequence continues at coordinate 51,477 of PVKA01013013.1, read as the reverse complement.
CATATAATCTGAACCTTTAAGAAAAAAAGATAGACTCTTGAAACCCCACCATTACACTGCAGCTATCAGGGGTGGGGAGATAGCTCAGTAGAATAAGTGCTTCCCTGGCAAGCATAAGGGTCTGAGTTCAATCCCCAGTTCTGCCAAAAATAAACAAAAAAATGCTGCAGTTATTTTTTTTTAAAAAAAAGAATATTCACATATTTTTATCTGCATGAACAAAAATACATAAGCGATGCATGAGGCCTTAATTAATGCAAGAAAATCCAGTTACAGGAAAACCATAAAGATACTGTGGGTTCAGTTCCAGACTATCACAGTAAAGCAAATTATCCCAAGGCAAGTCGCATGAATATTTTTAGTTTCCCAGGGCAAAAAGTTATGTTTCAACTATAGTCTGCAAAATGTGTAATAGCATTATAAGGTACCATGTCTTATTAAGGAAATACTTTATTGCTGAAAAAAAAAAATGCTAACAAGTCATCTGTGCTGATAAAGGGTTTTGCACCAATGTTAATTGCTGTTGACTGGTTGTCAAGGTGACTGCTGAAGGTTTGGAGACATGGCAGTTTCTTGAAGTAAGACAACAGTCAAGTTTTCTGTATCAACTGACTTCCTTTCATGAAAGATTTTTCCATAGCATGTCACATTGTTTGGTAACATTTACTCACAGTAGAACTTTTTCATAATGGGAATCAATTCTCCCAAACCCTGCTGCTGGTTTATCAGCTAATTTTGTATGATATTGTAAACTCTTTACTGTCACTTCACAAATGTTTAGGTTACCTTCACAGGAGTATGTTATATCTATAAAACCCCCAGTACTGTCCTCCTCCAGCTGTCTTTGCCATTTATTAGGATCCATTCAGCTTTTCTCATGAGATTATAAAACTCCAGTCACATCTCAGGCTCTACTTCCAAATTCTCTTACTAGTCCCATCCCATTGATAGTTATTTCTCCTGCTGGTCTAGAACTCACAATCTCCCATGAGGTCTGGAATCAACTTACCTCAAATTGTTATTAATAGTCACATTCTCAATTTTTTGGGGGGAGCCAGCTCTGCCCATCCTGGGCAAGAAGTATAACCACAGGGTATAAAAAGTAATGCCATACTGAATTCATATACTGAACTATAAAAGGCTCAAGCCAACAACTTCTGACAATTGCCATTTCTGCTGACAACCCACTACTATTATGGACTATTGCACTGTATTAGATTATTTTGATGAATTGAAGTACCTATAATATTTTGACTGGCATCAAATATGAAAAGGTCCTTTAAGGACTTCTTCATGTATAGCTTTTCTAGCAGTAATGTAGCACCCATCTCTCTGATTCATACTTCATTTTTCCCTCTTCTAACATATGTGTAAATTCTTTCTTCTGGTGTTCAAATTCTGACTTAAGAAATGTATGTTCATAGTGAAGTTATTATACTCAGTTCTGTTTTTCCACTTGTTGATCCAGATTCCAAAACCACTCACGCATTAAAGTTTCTAACTTTTGTTATATGTGGGCTCTTGACAATTCCAACTTTTGTGGAATTAATACCTGCAGTTTCATTTCTTCTAAGTCTTTAGTGTTCACTACTAATTCCCCTCTTAGCTCTTCAAAAAGCAACTGCAAGTTTTCCTAGTTAGTTTGTTTTTCATTTGACAGGTGCTTCAGTTCATTTCATGACTTTATGTACTCATCTTGCAACCTTGTATGTTCAGTTTTTAGTGTCTGATAACTGATTTTATGATGTTAAAATGGTAACCTTTCATTAATTAACATTTTTTGCAATTCAGATTCAGAATTTAGACTACCATCTCCACCAGGTGCAAAAATGTTAGGAAAGGTATCCATAGGGTAAGTGAGCTGAAAACCATAAAAAATAAGATGTGGTTTCTTGATGATTTAGTTTTCTTTTCAGCGGTATTTCCCAATTCTTTCTTGCTAAAGCAGAAGCTCAAAAGGCCAATTTATAAGAGACTGACACATGGCCCCCACAACACACGCTCATACTTGGCAGGGACAGGTGTCCTGGGCCCACTCGCCACCGCAGGACATCTCCACAGTTTTAACCACCAGCAGCCACTCCACAATGATCTAGGAGACACTGGGGCAGAAGGGCATAGTCCCCAGTCGGGGTGTCACCCAGCCCGCCATGCGGTGAAGTCCTGGAGATCAGGCCTTGCCCAGGGTTAGGGGAGCAGTACGGACCACTCGGGACCCCAATGGCAAGTCACACTGAGCTACCCTAGTGGGAGCTCCCAGGAAGAGAAAATGACGGCCCTCTTCTCACTTCCACAGTGAGCCACTTTCCAGGAGTATGGGCTAGCCCAGGTGCCAGTGGCAGCAGTGCCCATCGGCCTGTCAGTCACTTCCGTGCCCGAGCACACTCTCACTCAAAGCCGTCACCAATGTAACTTTCCAACCCAGGAATCCACTTCATGGAATCAAATGTTAGAAATTTTGGTCAACAGAAAAATCATTCTTAAAGCATCTGTTCATAATCTCTCCAATTCACTTCCAAGGAAGGAGCCTGTTGTCCTTGAAGTGCGTGGACTTAACGCTTTAGTTAATGATTTCTGGCTCTCACACTGTGATTCCAGCTGAAAAGAGAAAGGTGGCAACAACACCTGACTGACCAAGCAACCTTATCCCTATATATATATGGGCAATGAATATGCATAGCTGATTTGGGCATAAGTCCATAGCACTGAGGGGTTAAGCAGATGAAACATGTATTCCCTTCAGATGACCATGAAAGTTATAACTTGTCATATTTTCTCAAAAGAGGACAATGGGTATTCACAGTATGAGATACCATGTAGAAGTTGGTCTGTAAAAACCAATCTTTTTGCTCTTAATTCTAATTAATTGAAACAGATAAGTGACTATCTATTTAACATTTCAACACTCTATTTTCCTCAGGGTAATATATTAGGCGTTATCTGATTTTTTTTCCTGAGTCTATCAGTTTGTAATTTGCAGATGAAAGACTTGCATCTGCATCGACGTGTTGAGGCAAAGCAATTAGCATAATTCATAGCACAATTCATTGTAAGTACTCCATAAATGTTGTTTCCTTTCCCTTTCATCACTAAACATTCTCTGTCACAGCTGTTCAACAGCTGCCACTGGAGCAAGAAAGCAGCTGTAGGCAACTTATAAAATAGTGGGCATAATTCTGTGGCAATAAAACTTTATTTACAAAAGGTGATTTTCAAACAGTGAATCAAAGATAAAGAATGACCAGTGGAACAAACCTAAGGATCACATGCATCATAGGTAAGGAAAGAAATGTCAAATGAGCTGAGATCAGTGAGGGGGGGAGACAGAGTAAGAAGAAGCCCTCCAGACAAGTGGACCAGATTAGGCGGCATGTGACAGACAAATGACTTCACTTTGAATGTGCATTTACTATGTTTTTATTGTGAATGATTTTATTTTAACCTACTCATTAATAAATTACAATTATATGTAATTGTGGGCTTCCATGTGATTCTTCTTATTTTACTTTATTTCAAAGAGTATAAACAAAAACAATTAGCAGGAAAAAAATGCAGAGCTTCTACATGTGTGCTTTTTCTAATGTCTTATCAATTATTATACTCACTTTAGAATGAATTTTAAACCAAAAAGTAAAAATGACAAATAAAAAATTAAGGTTTGTTGAAAGCAAGCATTGCTGTTCAATTATCTGTCCAATCTTGCTTGACTATGTCTATCTGAGCAACAGATTTTATGATAAAAATGGATAGGGTAGCAACCATGTTTATCAGCTATTCTAGTTATGAAAATGTGCATATTTTATAGTGGATAAAGATGCACTGAGAGAAAGAGAGAAACCAGATTAGCAGATTACTGTTAAATATTTCTCTTGGGAAAGTCACATGTTATTTGAGATTGGGACAATTTATAGAATTTTTGTGGCTGTGAAAATTGATCATCAATTTGAATGGATTGGGATACTCCTGGCGAAGTGACTGGATGTTAGGGGCACTGTACTCAGTGTGGGACAAATTCAGGGTGTTCACAGTTGGGTGTGCTATGGGGAGGTGAGCCTCAGTTGTAGAAGGTAACTGGGGGTTGAGCATGTGGAGGACGGAGCTTCCTGTCACTCTTCCCCTGCGCTCTGCTCCCTGCCTCTAGGGCATGAGCAATTATGCATTGGCAGACTTTTCTACAGGGAAATAGAGAGCTCACCACGGACTGAAACCCCTCAAATTGTAAGCCAAATAAACCATTTCCTCCTTGAAACTGTGTATGTCAAACATTTTACCTAATAATGGGAAAGCTCATGAAAATGGAACTCATAAATTCCATTTCAGAACTAACTTGATTTGCAAATTATTTTACCTATAAACACTGAAATAACAAACAGCATCTGGTCGGTATTAACCACCGCTGACACTCATCTTTCATATCCTGGGCCACAGCTAGTGCGCTAGAAAGAGGGTTGACTTCAGCAAAGACAGTCAAGTTGAAATGTCAGCTCTCACAGTGGGCCACTGCGTGGGTCAGGGAAGTGGTCCTCTCAGTCTCTGTTCCTGTCTTCGAAGTAAGTTATTCATTTGGAACCAGACAGAGTTGAAAGAAACATTCTTTACAGAGGGCCATGAATTAGAATCTACAAAAACTGTTTTCCTTTACTTATTCATGCAAAAATTATTTATTGTGTTTCATGTCAATTATATGCTAAGTACTGGGCAAAGCAGAAAACAAGGTCTAACACATGCTAGACCTCGTGAAGTGCAGATATATTGCTATTGGGTACATATGGATGTGGGTGTGGCTATGGATGAACACTGCTATGGAACACTGATCCTCAGCATTGATTTTGCTCCTAAGAGTACATTTAAAAATATTTAGAGATATTTATTGTTGGCACACTAAGGCAGATACACTATGGATGCTCACTGAGTCAAATGCTACAATACAAAGAATAACCCCTCACATAGCAAATAATTATTCAGCTTAAAGCATCAACATCACTTTGAGAAACCCTGATGCAAAAGCATGGGGGAGGATTGGGGCAAGAATAAGGAAAATAGTTAATTTTTAAAACTATGAAGGAAAGCACAACAAGAAATAACAAGTTTGTATGTGGTTTAAGGAGGATATTTCAGGTACAAACATTGAGAGTTTTACCTTGGTAAAATAAAGTGTGTGCTTCGGTGATAGATGAGAAAATTTTCCAGATAGAGATGCTAGGATTGTAGCTTGCTGATATAACTCCAAAACCTTGATTCCAGTCATAAATGTGAACTCAGTCATTTGTCTCTCTTGGATCTTAAAGTAGGGACCTTAAAGCATATACCCATGTCTTTATTTTTCTCAACCAGTCAATTAACACGAAATGATACAGATTTTAAATATGAATGCACTTAAAATCAAACCTGAATTCAAAATCCATTATGTAACCTTGAAAATTTCACTCTCTTGAAACTCTGGTTTATTCATCTGTGCAAAAGAATTGATGATATCAAGTGCACAAATTATAGGTGTGCCTGCAAAGAAAATAAAACTCACTCACTGGAAATGCACATGGCAGTGTCTGAATGCAGTAGGAATTCAGCATAGGACTTTCTTTCTCCTCCTACCAGTTTGTCTTGAGTGTAATAGTAGAAGAGATGTGATACACCTCCTCCTGCTAGTTTCTACTGTTAATGTCCTATCCAATAGTAAAACACAAGGGATAAAAATTTTTCAGAATTCTTTTTGACTTTTTCTTTCCCTAAGACTAACTCTTTGAATAAGATTTAAAATTAAAAACACTCAGTCTAAATTATGAGTTCCATTTCTCACATTGTTGGAAATGAATGAGTTTGGTATTTGACCCTTTCAAAAGACTTATCCCAAGGAAATGTCCAGCAGGAAGGTAGAAATTTACAAGAGAAGAATATACAAGAGAAGAAATTACCATGCCAACTTTAGGAGAGACATCTACCTCCACCGATATTGGAATGAATCTTCAAGAATAAAGTGATTGAACCTTAGCGAACCCTTTCATATGAAAGAAAAAGGCTATCACATAGCTACAGTGACCCAGAGAAAGAAGTTTCACAAAACCCCAAGGAAAGCAAGTACTCGTCAGAATCAGATATGTTGAAAGAGACAAAGGCAGAATAAGAAGCACCAAATTTTGATCGTTTCAAGGGCACTTGAGACTTGCTAGTCAAACAGTTGAATAGAGTTGTGTGAATATAACAGCTGAAAGAGGAGCACTGGAGTATAATGCCACACTGTATGCACACAGAATGCTTTAAAGATGGCTATAGGCAAAGGAATAAGAGAGTTGGAGCACACGTAGAGTTAGCATTTGTACTATCCTTTGCATGTTAATGAAATGCCTTCTTCTTGTGTTACATTTAAAGGATATATGAGGAGAACTATTGGCAATGCTAAGGACTATAACTTTCTCAGTTTCTAGGTGGAACCATATCAAAGCTGCATGACTTAGGAACAAGCTCAGGTTTGCGAACCTGTGGGTAGAACTCACAGGTGAGGTTATGGAGCATCAACCTGTCAGGGACTTTTGTGCATTGTAAACTTCTCAGTTAGCAGTGGCTGGCAAGAAGCAAAGTAGAACTCAGTAAGCTTGATGTGAGTGAGTGGGCCAGGTGTTGAGCAGGTCAGTTACAGAGGCCAACCTCAGTCTCTGCACACATCCATGGCTTTATAGCCATTTGGTGAAACATTTGGTCAAATGCCTTTGTTTTCCATCCTCCAATAGCAAACATGTGAAAATGCACCTGTGTGCACACACACTCGCAAACAAATAAGAGAATTTGTGGAAATTATCACATTTAGGAGATGCAAAGTCTTAGATGAGAGTCATTTCTTTTTCCTGAGATAGGACCTTCCAGCTAAGGATGGTGACAATTCATTGAGTGCCAGTGATGAACCCAGTCTCTCCTACTTAATGTTCAAAATAACTCTTTGAGATTAGTATTTACTGTGCTCATTTCACAGATGAAGAAGCTTTAGGTCAGGGTGGTTAAAGAACTTGGCCAAAGTCCTGAGCTAGTGAGTGATGAGGCTGAGGTTTCATTCCATGCCTGCCTGACTGAGAGCACAGATCTTCCCAGGGAACACAGAGTTCCATCTCCATTCTGGTCATGCCTTGAGGTTCCTTTATTGAGGAGACTGAAAAATTGATCAATCCATCCTTTCTCTCCTATTTCACCAGACACTGGTAAAATCTTCTGCCTCCAACTTTAACCTTGGATCAATACTATAAAGAAACTTTTAAATATGTTTTCAATCTAGCTTTTACTTACTTTTGTTATATATATGCAATAACTTTAAAGGATTCTAAGTTGATTTTTGCAAGATAAATCCTGGTGTTTTGCTCAGATTTTTATTGTTTATTCCACAAATATTTATTGCAGTAAACATGAGGTTACTTACTTAGGATGCATAATGTAAGATCCTGGGTTCAAGAAGTTGATAGTATAACAGAGCAGAAACAGAAGGAGACAAAGACAAAGATGTAAAGTAAGAATAATGTGAAAACTAGCACGTTGGCAGATGAACATATAATGGTCTGTACTGTAAGGACATAAAAAAATCTTTGCCCACACCAAATAGGATACCATGGTTGAGTGAGAAATAATTTTGGGTTTATCAAAAGGAAATAAAGATTTGTGACCATGGAGCACAGAACAGAGTAGAATATGATACTGAATTAGCATGAGGATTGTCTATTAGACATTACCACTTCAAATGTCTTAGAAAATATTGGGGTAAATATACATTGTGTTGTATTTGGCAACAATTTCACCAAAATTTAAAAAAAAAAAACTGAATACCAAGAAAAGGTTAAAATGGCTTTAACCATAAACCAGGATATTAAAATTGCTATGTATCAGGGATATTATTAAGAAAGTGGAACAACAAGTCATTGAATGAGAGAAAATATTTAACAACTATATCAGATAAGGGATTTTTATCCAGAATTTGTCAAGAGGCTTTTGAATTTTAGGAATCCTAAAGAAACTACATCAAATGCTGCTGATAAATTCAGGGGAGAGAAGGAACAGAACATTTGATTTAGGAATATAACCTTGCTAAATATTAAATGAATGGAACCTTGAGTTGAAAAGTTTCTATAGAGTGGGAATACACATGTGGAGAAAGCCTACCTACACTGAGTTTGAAAAAAAAAAGATTTGCAGCAGAGAGGGCATACAAATATGGTGGAGACTCACAAAAGAAGTCAAATCCAGAGATTGTTTATGATGCTAGAGAAATATCACTGCATGCTGACTTACACTTAGGATGTACATAGAAATGAAGAACTGGCAAAGCAGTATCCAGGACAGAAGCATGTATATAGGGTGTGATGTGATGACTGGGTTTTACTAAAAATGAAGTAGACACTGGCTTCTTTGGGCCTCTATCACCTACTGAACAGCATATAAATGCTTTGTGTTTGCTCTTCCATACTTTCATGAAAGTTTTTTTTTTCTTGTGGCCAGCTCAGCCCACCCTGAGGGCAGGGCTGGCATGGCATGTGGTACCAGGGATACAACCGTGGTCTCTGCATGCTTGCCTAAATGAAATTTCTTTCATGCTGTCCTCAAACTCAGCAAGATGAATTATCTTTACCCATAAAACAACAGAGTTAGAGCTTAAATCCTCATCTCCTTTCGATGAAAGAGCATATTCGTATCTCAACAAATACTGCATTGTGTACAAGAGAAAAGCAGACAAATAAAGAAAGTGCTTCTGGAAGATGTAAAAGATGGGGTAAGTTATGCTGCTGGAAAGAAATAGAGCAGCTCCTTGTGTCATCAGCATGAGTGGTGGGAATTTCAAACACCTTATAAAGGAACAGGGCAAAGGAACTAGAGTGGGGACACAGCCAGACCTTTCAGGGGTGGTGATTCCACTGTCCGTGCATAAGAGGAGGAAAGGAAGAGGTCACACAGAGACCTGTGGGAACTTTGAGTGCTTCTTTCTTCCAACTTTGTTCCATAAATCTCTGGAGACTAATCTCTTATCTGACATAATTGTTAAATATTTTCTTCATTCAATCTCTCCTCTCCTCTCCTCCTTCTCACTTCCAATTCTCACTTACCTCTCCCTAAAGACAGAAAGATCAATTGTTGGGAAAAAGGAAGTGAAAGTAGAAAGATTGAAGGATTAATCAGAAGATCAATCAGAAGAGTACTTAAGGTAGTGAGAAGTGGGAATTCTGAAAAGAAGACAGCAAAAGCAGAACAGAAAAGCCAAGAGTCGTGAAAGGTCAAGGCAACCTGGTAGAGAGGGAGGCATGATGAAATACAGGCCTTGGCAAAATGTAAGGACATTGATCATTTACATGTGGCAGATACTGTTCTATGTACTGCATGGTGTGTGTGTGTGTGTGTGTGTGTGTGTGTGTGTGTGTGTGTGTGTGTATGTGTGTGCATGCTCACGCAAGCTCATACATGTCAGAAACTATCATCTTCAACTCATAAGTACTCAGTATGGGAGTGCTTCCCCAGGTCCATCTGTTTGCATCTGAGAATACAGTGGCAGTCTGCAAACAGCCATGCAAAGAAGAGCTGCATACAGGTTGTGGACCCTCTGAGTATTTCCGTAGGTGGCAGAAACAGCTTGGACAGAAGTGAATGAATTAATGGATCCAGACAGCATTAGATTGTCCATGGGAGCCCAAGGGATATCAGTTTATATCCAGAAAACAGTAAAAACAGGGAAACTGTACTATACATAGAGGTGGCATTGTAAAAAAGGAGCAGAAAGAGCCTTAGCAACACTGGCTGTGGGGAAAGAAATGCAGCAGCCATCAGCTGGGCAGCCAGTCAGAGCGGGTGATGGGGGCCAGAGCACCCAGAGGAAACTTGGCACCGGAAAATACCCTTTGATTCTGACCCAGGTTACTGATCTCAGGGTCCCAGCCTCCAAAACCGTGACAGGGCAGTGTTATGGAAGTCACACTGCTGTGCCACAGGAGGCTCAAGCAATGGGTTCCAACACAAAGAGTGAAAACTTAAGTAAGCTGCAGAGTAAAAGGCCAAGCCCTCTACCAACCCAGGCCATCTGGCTTGATCAGCAAGGAACAACTCACTCCACAGGGGCTGATCTCCCTGGAATGTCTGAGTGACAGGCACGAGGACTGGCGCCCCTGTTGGGCTTCACTTCCTTGCCTCACTGTTAAGCTGCACTGATGTTGGGGCCAGGCACAAAATCGCTGCAGCAGGAGCACCACTGAGTCCTCCAATCACTGCTGAGCTGGTTTTGTGAGGACCGCCTTGGAACTGCTCTGGGGTGAATTGTACCTGTGGAGCTCCCATCCGCTTCCCCAGCGCATGGCTTCTGACTTTCTCTGAGATCATCAGCAGGGTCAAGCATACCCTCCCAGCTGTGGCCTCACTGTTCCCTAGGAAAATGGTGCTTCTGCCTTTACAGAGGGGAGGCATTTTACCTTGTCCACAACCACCACTGTCAGGATATTTGCTGGAGTCTAAACACAGCCAGGGTGGCACAGAGGAAATGATTCAGTCTTAAAGTTCCCTTGACTTCTCCTGTTCCAGCATTGCGACCCACTTAAGTTGGACTTCTGAACAAAATTTGGAACTTTTTTATTTATTTATTTATTTATTTATTTATTTATTTTTATTATTATTATTATTATTTTGTATCTTAGTAAGGGTCTAGAGGGTCTACAGAGTCTCACTACGTAGATCGGACTCTTAGTGATCCTCCTGTTTACAGCCTCCCAAGTGCTGCGATTACAGGCGTGCCAGTATGAATCGCGGGCTCAGCATGCCCCAGGGGTGGGGCCTGTGCCGGGGATCATTCCTCCTCTGACCCCTGCCTCTGCCTAGGCAGGTGCTTTAATCTGCTGAGCTGTTTGGCTGGCCCCAGAACTCTTTTTTAAAGCCACACATTTCCATGGCAGTTCACAGTCTGAAGGTCTGCCAGCCATCCCTAAAGGCCTGGTTCAGTGCAGCAGTCTCAAGTCTTCTTCTCTATGGACCACTCCTTTTCACACCAGGCACTCCATGCCCTGCTCCCCAAGCCCATTCCTCTCTTTTCTGCCCTCCAGGACTTTACTTGGTCATCCTCTCAGGGGTTACTCTGTTGCCGGTTCCTCCAAGAACCCCTAGTCATCCAGCTTGCCCTACCTCTGCTGCCGATTCTCCTCCGAGATCCCCACAGATCATGCCAACATCCCTCCAGGAGCCTGTAGCACCACATATTGTAGTCATCTGTCGACTGCTCCATGAGGTCCACCAGCAAGGCTATTGCACAGGACTCTTTATCCAGAACCTGCGCACATGCTAGGGATGGACTAAGGAATTACAGATGACAGATGAAAGATGGCTCTGGATTTTCTTGTGTCTCATGCCTCACTGTTTCTCTGCAGAAAATCGAATGTGGAAATAATGTATCATACCCCACTTTCCATTTTTCAAAGGACCTTGCCCACAGCAAGAGTTCAATAGTCTCTTAACCATTGATTCCCACTGAAAACTATGCCTGATTGAAGAAATTTCAGATGTTACTGATGGTGTTTACCCAAGGGCTCTTGATTCTAATGGCCCGGACACAGAACTCATTCTATGAACTTCCCTCGTCAAGTGTTCCCAATAAGGCTGTATAGCACGTGGAACGCTGGCTACTTTCCAACAGCGCGCACTTCAGTATCTCTGCAGCTTTGTCTGCACTCTGGTCTCCACATAGGCCACTCCTATTTTGTTAAGCTAGAAAACCTTCACCGTATCTCCAGCTCTTGCTGAAATGCCCGCTTCTTTAGCCAATCTCCTCTCACATTTTGCACTAACTTCTGTTACAGTATCTCCTATGTTTAGATTGATGTGCTCAGCTTGTTGAAACCATACTCCTATTACACTATGAGATTGTGGGAACACAGCAGCATCTTAGCTGCGCTTTGTGCGCCTGAACCTACAGCTCATTCTTGGGGCTTTGAATGTGGACCAGTGAGCACCCAATGAATGAAAGAATGTGTTTCAGCCAGGAGGCCAACAGAGAGCCCTAGTGTTACCAAGAAGGACTATGATTTAGACACTTTGCTCTCATTTTCTAGAAAAATGAGCTGAAACACACAAAAGACAATACTGAAGGCTGAGTGTGCAAAAAGCCAATGATATCAGCAGAGTGAGGCCTGCAGCCCCCAGCTCCCAGCCCAGAGCCTCTCTGACCATTGATCCAGACAGTGTCCAAAATGGTTTCCACCCAGCCTGCATTATTATTCCCAAACAAGCAGCACTGCAGTCCAGCAGAGGCCGGATGAAGGGCCTGCTCATCTGCCTTCTTTTGGCTGCGGGAAGCCAAGAACTCATCATTCTGGTCAAATGTATCCTCCCTGAGGAGGCTGCAGATGAACTTGATTAGCACCTCTCAATTGTCTATGAAATGCAAATGTGTCCCGCTCCCACATCAGGGACATCCATTGTGTGCTTCTGTGCAGACACCAATAATGCCAATTAAATGCCAAGGCTCCCACAGCAGGTGTGCTACTTGCCTCTGCAGAATGATTTGCCAAAGCAACACTCCATGTGTGTGGCAGACAAGAAAGAACATCCTGTCTCCCTGGGTCCCCAGCTCAGTTATCAGCATTGCCGATTGGGCTTTGTTTCAAGAGTTATTTTCTCCACTGCAAAGTAAACCAGAATTATGCCCTATGTGTGCAGGCTAAACTAGTTACATTTTGGTCTATCAGTCACGCACCGCTTCTGGTGGTGGAGAGCTAATGCCTGGCCCCCTTTCTGCACTCTGCTACCCTATGCACAGCCTCCTCTCACCTTCCTGAGGAGCTGAAGCTCGGTCACTTTTCCACGCAAAACCCTGAAATGACTTCCCATTCTCTCTTCAATCAAGTGCATATTCTTCAGCCAGCCAGTCAAAAGTCCTCTGCCCATGAGTCCCACCCTGTGTTCTGCAGGAAACTCTCCATCCTGCTGTCAGCTCACTCTGGATCTCTCTGCTCTTTGTACTGTTTCCTGTGAGATCCCCTTTCCTACATCCTTTGCTGAGACCCATGACCCCCATCCAGAGCCACGACCTGCCAAAATCAAGCACAGATCTCTTTACTAGATACTTCCTTCTTTTTATCTCACAACTGAAAAATTAGAGAACTTGAATTTAGAGATTCTGAACAATTACAACACATGTACAGCATGCCTATTACTTGATTTGCCAAACATCATTTTACCGTGTCAATTGAGAAAAAGTTATTCACACTTGACATATGGGGAAACTGAGTTTCAGAGTGATAAAAATGCTTTCCCCTAAGGCAAAGAATTAATAAGAGGTGCATCTAGGGTTCAAGTCAATATGGGATTGCTCTTGCACTCAGCTGACTAGCCTGGCCTGTCACATGGCTTACTCATTACTGAGTGCCACATACATGACAGCTCTTCATTCTGTGATGACCTTTATTTTCAAGTTCTGAATTCAGAAAGAGGAGGAAATGCTGCTTTCATCAGTGCATTCCTCCTACTGAAACACTGAAGCTCAGAAGCAGATGCTGTGAAAACTTGCAAGTGGAGGGGGAGACACCTTTCCTTCCCTTCCCTTTTGCCCTTGAGGATGCCTATTGGTGCTGCAGGAAAATGTGGGCTTTCATCCTCTGGCAAAGAGTCTGGCATTAGTGGCCAGGTTTGTGTGCTGGCCTATTGCTGGGAGCCGCAAGCTGGATTTAAGTCATGTTTAGAAGCTATACAATTACATGGCATCATTCCAGGCCCACAGCAGCTCAGTACTCCTATCACTTTCACTTTCTGCCATCCAGGAGCCCAAGAGTATGCAGAGGGAGAAGCACTACGGATCCCCACTGCCTGAGAGCCTGGCTTCCTTCCTCAAGTCCCTGTCCTGATGACAGCCTCTGCCACTCTTCTTGGAGCTGCTGCAAAGCTTGCCCAAAGACAATTTTCATTTCAAAGCTGGAACATGAGAAAAGCGCACCCTTGCTGCATAAATGAACCTACTGTTTTCTTGCTAAATGAGGCTCTGTTGAAGGAAAGTGGGAGAATAAAGTTGGCAGAAAGACTAAGGAGAGGAGTGAAAAAATGGAGTCTGGTTGCTTCTTCTTGTTTTCTTTCCAAATTTTCCACCTAAGCTTAACTCGGCTGGGTGAGTGAAGTGTGACTTCCTAAGATGCTTTAAAAAAAAGTTCATTGGGCTCCCTTAATGATGACGTCAGGACTGTGGCTCTCGTTCTAACTAAATGACGAGTTTACCCCTCACCCCATGCACCCAGGGCTCTGTAGCAGTAGCAAGGTCAGTTGTGGAGGAGGATTATAAACATCCATCTTCCGTTTGCAAAGAGTTAGGAGTTCAGCTTCCTGAAACCCATTACCAAAGAGACTGTCTTTTTGCTGCCTTTGGAAAACTGCCCAAAAAAAGAAAAACAAAAGCTGCACCTTTTTTCATAGTGAGCAGAGGGCAGATTCCATGCCAGAGCACCTTTGGGTCTGGTCCTTTGATGAAGGAAATATTACATGAATGGTTTGTAGAACTCCACTTTTAATTCCTTTGGTAAGAAGAGAATTGTGGGTACTAGGAAATGAGGGAGAGGGAGATTGGGGAAGCATTGTTCAAAGGGTACAAAATCTCAGTTAGACAAGAGAAATAAGCTCAGATCTATTTTACACCTTCATGATTATACTTCACTATAACAATATATTCTAACAGATTGCTAACAGATTTTCCATGTGCATGCTGCACATACATACACATAATTGATGCACATGTAAATAATAGATATGTTAATTAGCATGACTCAGTCATTCTGGAAGGTACATATGCATCAAAACATCATGCTACACTCCATAAATATATACCATTTATCAACTAAAAAGAAATACAAATAGAAGCAGTCTTTCTCCTGGGGAAGATCTGCATTTTCAGGTGGTTGGAAACAGGCTCCCCATAAAGCAAGGAGAGAAGAGTGGTTGAGAATGAAGGGGCTTGGGTGACATGCAGACTGCAGCTGTCACCTTAGTGGCTGGAGAAAGACCACCATGTGTAATGTCAAGGCAGTGTAAGAGACCCTTCCCAAGCTACAGCCTGTGATTTTGAAGACACACGCTTCCTATCCTTGCACTAAAGACAACAAAATCCTGCCACTCCCTTGGTCTTCTTCCCCTGGCACAAGGAACAAGAGAGCATTCTTGCTTGAATGTTTGCCCCCATGTTGTTTTCAAGATTTATTATTATTATTATTTCTTTATATATTTAGTACAGGGTCTACAGGGTCTCACTACACAGACCAGACTCATAGTGATCCTCCTGTTTTCAGCTTCTCAAGTGCTGGGATCACAGGAGTGTGCCACCACGCCCAGTCTTAGTCAACATCTCAGGGCGTCCCTGGGTACAGGACCAGTATGGCACTGACACTGCAAGCTAGGAATCAAACCCCAGTTGCTGAGCCCACCTAAGTAGGCATTTTAGTCCACTGAGCTATCTGTCCAGCCCTCCCCTCACACATCTATGTCTTTCTTTCTTACCCTCTCTTTGCTCTTCTGCCATAGAAAATGTGCCAAGACGCCTACCATATGCCTGTACCCCCATCTTGGACATATGAGTTTCTAGAACTGTAAGCCAACAGACTTGCATTCATTATACATGATGCAGCATCTCATTGGAGTGATGCAAAATGCCCTTCTGCACGGTGTGTGCATATGAAAATACAAACACACACACACACGTATGCATGCACACATACACACTGGGTTGAATTGAT
The DNA here is from genome assembly GCA_004027165.1 of Ctenomys sociabilis. NCBI lineage: Eukaryota > Metazoa > Chordata > Mammalia > Rodentia > Ctenomyidae > Ctenomys > Ctenomys sociabilis. The sequence goes on along the minus strand of PVKA01013013.1, from coordinate 35,767 downwards.
TTGTGGCTGGGGCTGGAGTAGAGTTAGAACTAACGCTCTAAACACCATTTAACTGGGACCTACACTGGACCAAAGTGGAACTTAATACTTCATAAGTCTTCTAATCTGTTTTACACTACTCCTAGTCTGAAGTTGAGTCCCAATTAAAACATTCTGGATAAGTTAAGAAGAATAGAAAGATACTACCTTCTCCTATTTGGAAACAAACCTGGCCATTCTCATCATAACTATGTGTGAAAACGATTCAAATAATGAGAGAAGAGAGACTGAACTGAGGCAAAGATGAAGAGAATCACTTCTCTATACCTGCACCCTCTCGCCCTTACTGCACATCAGCTTTTGGATAAGGCCAAACCATCCAAGAGGGAGGAACAGGACAGGAGAAGATAGAGAGATGTCCTTGCTTCCTACATTTTTCTTTGCCCTTTAAAATGCTTCAATATTCAGAAGAAAAATCCTTACCTATGCATTCTCCTTATAAAACCCTCCTGGAGCTGTGGTGACCTGGATATGAATGTGACTAGCAGCTGCGTTGTCCCCTCGTTAAGGACACAGCAGGAAGATGAACAAGTGGCTGTCATTCTTTACAGGAAAAAGAAAATATTCTGGGAATAACCATGGCATAATGTCATGCAGTGGAAAATTAGAAGAATGAAAATAGCAACAGTGGAAGAAATGCTTTCTAATGTTTGGGACCCAGTTCAAACTTGGACTGGACAGTTTTACATCTCAAAGCCTGAGAGGCAGCATGAAATACTGGCAAAAGCACAGAGGTGAAGTGAAGTGGAATTCCTCATCATGACTGTGGGATAAATATGCTCCCTTTTCCTCTTCTGTGAATCACAAATTTTAAAGAACACTGGACAGAAAATTACAGAGATGACTCTGTATGATCCTGATGTCTATGGATGGCAGCAGACAAGGATCACGCCTAACTAAGATTTTGGCTGAATTTTCCCATACACCCCAACCCACAGGATTGTCCCTTGCCCACCCAGACTGTAGGCTGACAGGCTATCACCCAGGTGACTTACACAGCACTAAATCCACATTTGAGCCATGGAAGGGATTCAGGATAAGAATTCTGACCCTAATAGGTTGATTTATTTAGTGAAGCAGATTTAGATAGGAACTACTCTAACAACTGCATATTCTATGCTTAAGATACAGGGTAAATTATTCATAATTTTAGGAAGGAGAAAAATGTCTATTTGAGTGAGAAAGTACTATCAACAGACACCTACACCAAAGTGATGCAGATGTTGAAATTATCAGATAATAATTTAAAGGAAGCTGCAATAAAATATGAGCAATTATAAATACAATTCAAATAGTGGAAAATAAAACTCAAAAAGAAATAGAGGGTATAAAGAAAAATTAAATAAAATTTTATTTCTGAAAAAAACAGTAGAAAGACAGAAAAGCATATCTGAATTGAATATAGCTACACCATAATTTGGTTATTCTGTTAAAATGACATCATTTTCAAATTGTAGCTGCATGATTTCCCTCCCTTAACTTGGGGTTTGCTGTGGCACAATGATTTCCATTCTTTTGGAAAAATACCTACAAAGAGAATTAGCTGGCTTGAAAGGGACTCACACTCCTAACTTTTTGAGGAATCTCCATACTGATTTCTGTAATGGTTGCACCAGCCTGCACTCCTAACAAACAGTTGAAAAAGGTTCCTTTTAACCCACAGCCCTCTAGCATTTGTTATTGGTTGACTTCTTGATGATAGATATCACAGCGATATATGTGCACACATGTTTACAGCAGCGCAATTTGTTATAACTAAATCTTGGAAACCACCCAAGTGCCAATCAACTGAGAAATGGATAAAAAAGATAAGGTATTTTTACACAATGGGATATTGTTCATATATATATATATATATATATATATATATATATATATATATATATATATATATATATTCAAGGCTTTTGTAGATAACTGGATGTAACTAGAGACTATATTGGTAAGTGAAATAAATCAGACCCACGTGTGCAAACATGTATTGTCTTGCTAGTGGGAGAACTTGAAAGAATAAATAAAATCTAAAAGGTAGAACAAGGGCTGGCTAAAAAGCTCAGTAAATTAAAGCACATGCAAGCAGGCACAGAGGCCAGGGGTTCAATCCCGGGGCCTGCTGTTCCCCACCCCCAGCACGCACTGAGATGGCAGTTGAGGCTGGGCTTAGTGGTGCACACCTATAGTCCCAGCTCTTGGGAGGCTGTAAACAGACAGATCACTATGAGTCCAATCTAGCAGTGAGACGCTAAACACCCTGTAGACCCTTCCCTAAAATCCAAAAATTTAAAAATTAAAAAAAAAAAAAAATAAGGTAGAACAGATACTATGAAAGGAAAAGAAATTGTTCAGTGGGAAGAAAAAGCTGAGATAAGGAAATGAACAAATGAAAGAATGAAAAAACTTAGGTATATATGCAAAATAGTTTGGATAATTCTATTGTTGATTTCTGCTGTTTTTTTAAAAGGAGTAGTTAATGCTTAAATTTTCTTTTCTTTTTACTGTAACTTTTTCATCCTCTTTTGAATTTCTTATAACTTCTTTGTTATTTTGTTTGTTTTGTTTCTTTAAATGAATCTTGCATGTCTATATCTAGTAATCTTCTAAACAACTAATTTGAAGGTAGCATCACGTAATACAGTAAACATTGTTGAGCTCCAATTACTTTGTGAATTGAAATCTTATATAATTTCTAGTGCTGTTTTCTTTTCTATCACTATTCTGTATTCTTTAAATTTTTTAAAATATTTAAAAATTCAAAACTGCAAAAGATAAAATAAATAAACTTGGCTTTCAGTCTTGTGTAGAATAAAGCTAAGGTCTAATACCCTTTAGAGTTACTGAATTAACATTGTCAAGCAATAGTTTAAATCATAAGTAACAGTTATCAATTCTGTGTAACAAGCTATCCCAAAACTTAGTGGTTTAAAAACAAGACCATTTATTATGCTCATGAAACTATGGCAGGGTCTGAACCTGGCTTTGCAGAGCTAGCCTGAGCCCACCTCTGCTGAAATTACCTCCAACTGGGGGAGGGGGACAGAAAGCAGGTGTTAGCGTCACTCAAAGGAGATGCCTGTGCACCCCAGTCACTGAGACATGGAAGTCACAAGTGGCAGAGGGCTCAGTGGCATTTTTCCTTGCAATCCTTTTTTGTGGGGAGAGACAGGGTCTCACTACACAGCCCACACTCATAGTGATCCTCCTGATTTCTGCCTCCCTGGTGCTGGTATTACAGGCATTCCACCATGCTCAGACTCCATCAACAGCTCAGTGAACCCGAAGGTGAGATTGGCATGGCAGGTGGAACCAGGGATCGAACCCTGTGCTTACCTAAGCAAGTGCTTAGTCCACTGAGCTATACTGCTGGCCATTGTCCTTGCAATCCTTCTACCTGAGAGTTTCTGAGCATCTTCCCTTTTTAAGAGCAAGTCTCTCAAATACATAGAAGACAGGCTCAAGCTGTCTCATCTTCAGTGATACCCTACAGAAGACACATGGCCACATGGCTGCTAAGGTCATAGGCCACAGACTCAAAGGAGCAAGCAAATGTGATAGCAAAACACTGAAATAGGAGCACACAGCACTGGGTGTTTTGACATGTTCCCACAGACAACAGCATCTTCCATAGCACGTGTGAGACCTTTGCCTAACACTGCAAAACCACGGGCTGGCAGTAGTGGGCTGCAGGTCAATTCAGGCCCCCACTTGCATTCAGAAATACAGTGTTGTTAAGCACAGTCAGGCCTGTTGGTTCCACATTATCTGTGCATGTTTCATGCTCTCTGAACAGAAAGAAGCAAACTACTAGAGGCTGTCTGGCCAGAGTGTCCTTAATATTCACTATGCTTCACAGAAGAAGAAGGGTAGAAACATAATATTGTCTCCCTAGTGTGAGAACTTGAAAGAGTAAATAAAATCTGAAAGGTATAATAGATATTGTGAAGGGGAAAGGAACTGCTAAAAAGGAAAGAAGAAGAAGAAGGAAGGAAGGAAGGAAGGAAGGAAGGAAGGAAGGAAGGAAGGAAGGAAGGAAGGAAGGAAGGAAGGAAGGAGATAGATAGATAGATAGATAGATAGATAGATAGATAGATAGATAGATAGATAGAGATAGAGATATATATTGCACACACAATATAGACAAGATAATAGCACTACTAATTTCTATTATTTTTATTGAAAGCAACAGTGAATGTTTAATTGTTTGATCAAGCTTGTATACCTATATCTGGTAATCTTAACAACTACCTTGAAAATAACAATATGCAATATAACAATAATTGTTCATTTCCTATCATCTTTTTTTGAAATTCTGTATTGTTTCTATTGTGTTTATGTTGTTTTGTTTTTGTCTTTGCTTTTGTTATTTTGTTTTAGCTCTTTCTCTTTAAAATAAAATTTATAAATAAAAATAAAAGCAAAGAACTTCTGGAAATAAAAAAAAAAAAAGAATTCTTCCATCCTCCCCAAAACTTTTTCCTTTCTTATAGAGTTTTATATTCTCTTTATTTTGGAACTACTTGGGTTAATGTCTAAGTCAATTCTTGCCTGGGAATCACTATCTCTAGTTCACGTTCTCCCAAAGCATTCTCTTGTATCTCTGCTAGTGTGTGCCTTCTCACGAGTATTTTTTTTTTTTTTTGGTGGATCAGGGATTGAACTCAGGCCCTTGCATTTGCCAGACAAGTGCTTATTCTACTGAGCCATCTCCTCAGCCCTTCTCATCAGTACCAAGGTCATGGACCCTATATCTTCTGCTCAGAGAGGACCTTCACATTCAGCCAATCTAAATTAGCTCCCTACCTTTCGTTCCTGGGGTAATAGGCCAGAATTGTGTTTCATTTCCCTCATTTTATGTGTCATGATTGGGAATTTTCTCAATTCAGTAATACCCTCCTCTCCACTAAGGTACAAGTTGCATAGTACTGGGAAACATTTTGTTCGGTTTTATGCAAAGCACTTTCCAATACCTGCTTCTCAATTAATAAGTAGATTGAGCAGAGTTGGCAGTTTCATCTCAATAAACTGAGTAATTCTAAAATAAGTTTTCCAGTTAATTTTCATGTCCTGGATACTCAACAGAGCAAAAGAAGCATAGTGAGTCCATTTCAAGCAATTTCCAAGCCCTAGACCAAGTAACATGATCCTGACAACTTGTGTCACAGAGGACTCTAAAGACTGTGCCTTCAGGTTCCAACTATTTCCTCTGAGCTCAATCTGTGCTCATTTGTTGTAATCTCTTTGAGGACAGAGATTATATGTTTCCTCCTGATTTTCAGTGACATCTGAGGTTAAAGAGTGCTGTCCACCCACATATCACCCTGCAACATGTGACAATTGCCCCAGGACAATGGCCAGCAAGTGAAAACCAACCACAGTGAAAGAATGAGTTTAAATAAGGGTAAAATGATGAGCTGGAGGCAGATGGTGAACAACTTTGTGGAGGTGAGCTCCCATTGGGTATGGGAAAGCTCAAGCGTCTGAGTAGTAGGAAAGAAGGAAGTCAAGAATAAAGCTCTTATTCCAGGGAATTGCAATTCATCACACAAACATAATTATTGTGTGTCACATAGTATGCTTAGTGTTTACATGGATTACCACATTTATTTCTCATGTCAATCAGATGACAGAGATAATAACTACCTACTATCTTAAAGAAAAAGAAAACGTGTGAGAGAATTCTATCCCAGGTCAGTCTGATTAACAATAATAATAAAACCAAACAATTGCTCTGTACACAGTCCTGGACAATTATTGTATGTTATTTCACTTAACTACTTAAGGAACATACTATAAAAGAAAGAAAGAGAGAGAGAGAGAGAGAGAGAGAGAGAGAGAGAGAGAGAGAGAGAGAGAGAAACTGAGACACAGAGGTTAATTCCACAGACCTGCTCAGTTTGTACATTCCACAGCCAACTTTTATTTATTTGGCACCAGTTCTTGCTGTGCAGCTTAGACTGGTAGTGATCTTCCTGTCTCAGCCTCCCCAACACTAGCATTACAGGCACGCACTACCACGGCAGGCTTCAGTGGCTGGCATAGTGCACTGGGTATCGAACCTGGGTCCTTGCACTTTCCAGGCAAGCGCTTAGACTGCCAAGCTTAGACTCCTGCTCTCAGACCCAACATTCAAGCCAAAGCTGTGTGGCTCAGGAGTGTGTGTCCAACACTACCTTTCTGGGCTCTGACATTTCTCCTTGGGCATGCTAACACCTCCGTAGTTGTCTTTGGCATCACCGACATCAACAGTCACCTGTGCATGTGGCTGGGTTTAACTCTAAAACGTAAGCGTAAGAGTGATATTGGGTGCAGGTGGCTCTGCAAAGTCAGCAAGTCTTATGACAACAAAGGGGTCAAGTTCCATAGCTGGATCTATTTTGCGATACATCCCAAACTAGTAGAAACTGAGGAGTTTTAGTAAAAGCTGCAAAGCCTGGCAGATTAACCTATACTATTCTTTTTGTGGTGATTTTGATGAAAGCATTATTGAAATCTTAGTGGTAGGCCAATCCAGGCTTGTGACAGAACTTCTCAAAAGCAATCTTCAGCATCAAGCTTTATCAGCATGGAAGACAGTGTATCAGTTCAAAAAGCCACAGAGGCCTGACTTGGAATATCAGCCTGGGTTCATTGGTTGTGTAAACAAAAAATTTACTGAGTCTAAATCCACCTAAACACCTATGAAACGGAAAAATATTAGTTCTTAGCTCCTAGAGTTTCCAGCTAGAGTGAAGAATTAGCCAGACTAAAGGCAGATTAAAGTATCTTAATATATGTCCATAATGGGAAATCTAATAAATAACATAAGAGAACTGCACACAGTGTTGCTTCTACATGGAGTTTGTGCATAATGTTTTATACGTTCTAAATCATAGACCCACAGGAATATACCTGACATTTTTATGACCACACCACAAGTAAGTACACTGGTTATTTAGGGTTAACATCTGGAAAGCAACAGTACTTTTAAGCGGATAAAAAAAAAATGTGATATAGGAATTGGACGTGGTGGCATATGCCAGTAATTCCAGTACTCTGGGAGACTGAGGTAGGAGGATTGAAAGAACTGTCCTGCCTGGGAAACTTAGTGATTTCATGAGAACCTATCTTGAAATTTAAATAAATGAATACATCTGAGGATGTAGGTTAGGACAAAGGTCCTGGGTTCAATCCACAGTATTATAAAAAAGAGAAAATGATTATCAGAATAGGATGGAAGTGAAATTTTGAGTTATCTGTCATAAGTGAAAATGAGAAGTGGATCCCTGACTTACAAAAGCATGTATTCTCTCCATTAGAGGCCCTGGCAGCATGAGGCCTTTGACTGCATATCTGGATGTAAAGGGCAGCCAGGCCTGGAGCTAGAGTCAGCACCCTCCACAACACGTACTTTCTCTGCTCTAGTTGTCCACAACTCAGTCTCCTGCAGAATCCCAAAGCTACAAACAATATTTGTAGCTTGGCTTAATTAATTTCCTTTCTAAAATCTCACCTATAGCCTTTGTTAAGTTTCTAATGACTTTTGCCACAGATTCTGTCTGTTCCTTCAGAGTCTGCAGGAAGCACAGCACATTCAACTCCTCATCCTTGAAACATACCTCAAAAGCATGCTCCAGAGCCCTCTCCCTTTTCTTAAAATCCAACTGCATGTACTTGTGCACGGCCTTGAAAGACTGCCCCCAAAAGAAATAAAGCCCAAGGGAATAGTTCCGCTATTAGTTCTATTTTTGAGTAAACAACATTGAACATGCTCCAGCAGTTTCCACTGCCACCGTTACCTAAATTACTCCTGCTCAGGCCCTTGTCACCTCTAAGGGGAAAAGCAGTGGGGTTGGTTGGGAGCCTGGCTGAAGAAGGAGGATAACTGAGGAAAAAAGGAAGATGGGAAGGAAGAAAGGAAGAAAGAAAGGAAGAAAGGAAGGAAGGAAGGAAGGAAGGAAGGAAGGAAGGAAGGAAGGAAGGAAGGAAGGAAGAAAGGAGGGAAGGAAAGGAAGGAAGGAAGGAGATGAAGAGGAAGGAGGGGAGATGAGTGGATAGGTGGAAGGGAGAGGGAAGGGAGGGGAAGGAAGGACTATTCCTTCCTCATATCTATAGAGTCCTCTTTCCACAAGGAAGTGGCATGCTCCATCTCCAATCCACCACTGTTTGTGTTTGTATAAGAATTGTAAAATGCAACCTGGGAGGCTGAAAAGAGGAGGATTGCAAGATTGAATTCAGCCCAGTGCACTTAGCAATGTAGTAAATGTTATCTCAAAATAACTACAAAACAGCTAGGGATACAACTCATGCAAAGGCCCTCAGTTCAACTCTAGGAACCACAAACAAACAAGTAAATAGAAAATGAATTATAGACTGATCTGAGACTGAAGATAACACTAAGGATCAACAATGAAAAAAAAAAAACTAAACACATAAAGACCAGGGTGAAAACCCAGGCTCCTGGGAGAAACGCAGCTGTCTAGCCTGGGCACTGGAGCAGAGCAGACGTGGGAGAGGTGGACCTTGACCTCTGGCCTCATTCTCTGTGACTGAGTGGGAGCAGTTCAAGCGGTGCCCTCTCTGGCCTTGGTACCCTCACCATAAACAAAGCAATACTCACTCCATGGGATTGCCAGGAGCATCAGGAGTGAAAGCCGACACTATGCCAGCGCTGCGGTGGCAGCAGCGGGTGCTTGACACATGGCTGCTGTTCCCCCACTCAGAAGAGCTCGTAGGGAACCAGGACTGGGGTGAGCTGCTTGATCTCTTGACGTGCCTTCAGCTGGGTAGCAGCTATCCTGGTGTTCAGTTTCTCTCCCAGCCTCTACTAGCCCCAGAGGGTACCCCTGCACCATCCCATCAGGTGGCACCAGTGCTTCAGCAAAGCAGCTCTGTGCCAAGCCACGGAATGCAGGTCAGCAGGTCACTGGGATGGAGATGAAGCTGCTGATGGCAAGGGAGGCATGCTGTGATCCAGGGTCTGGACTGTCCTCAATGCTCAGTTTCTCCGATTGTACCATGACAGCACTGAAGCCTTACCCACAGAGGCGTTTGGAGATTGAGTGCATTGTGCTATCCGTGTAAAATCACCAGAGATGAAGTATGGAGAAAAAACAAAACAATAACTATAACAGCAGCTAAAACACTCCCTTTCGGGGGGCCTCAAGTACTCTGCACTGTGTGTGAATAACAGTGTCCTTTGCGTTTAGTTCCCTGGGCTGTGTACCAAATCCCCTAAAGCTTAAGATGTGAAGTCTGAATTGGACCAGCAAGGTTGGGCTTCTGGAAGGTTTTTTTGAACTCAGGCCCTTGCTAGGAAGCATTTATTCCACTGAGCCACCTCCCCTGCCCCCTTCTGGAAATTTGATGTAAGAATCCATGCTGACTTATAGAGGCTACTCACATCGCTTGGCTTGTAGCCCTCTCCACTAATCCAATTTCACATTTTTAACATCTCCTTCCGCCACTCTCCTGTGTCCCTTTGCATTTATAAAGTTCCTTGTATATATCTTATGCACATAGCAAGTCCAGGCAGCACTCTTACCTCAAAACCCTTAACTTAAATACATCTGTACATCTCTTCTGCCATAGAAGCTAGCTTAGTCACCTTCTTCCTCTCTGAAACACAGTATTGACAGGCACAAGCTATGGAAGGACAGGTCATTCTCAGGTCACAGTTTCAGGGAATTCCATCTGTGGCTGACAGTGTCGAAGGCAGAAACGTGTGGTGAAGGGCACGGTGGAGCGGAGTTGCTCTTCTCATGGTTGCCAAGAGGCAGCGTGAGCAGCAAAGCAGAGGAGGAGCTACAGCCCTCTAGGCCACACCCCCAGAGAGCCGTGTCCTCCCAGCAGGCCCCGCCTCTCACCGGCACACTCAGCTGCCCTCTGAACAGTGTTCCCATGGTCCCATCACCTGCCAAACAAAGGAGAATTGTGGACTATGTGAGATCTAGGCCTCAGTGGAGGGGAACAAATGCACAGAGGTGAAAGGGCTAAGGCCTAGGATTTTATAAACTCATTATGTGCACCACATCCATGCAGCCTTAGAGAAGGGCACTGTCACTGTCTCCATTTAAATGGTATATGTATGCAATAAAATATTAATTTCATATATACATATAGATGAAAGTTAAGGCACTTCCGAAGGTCACACATGTGGAAGTGAAAACACACATATCAAAAGCACACACTAATGCTGCCCATATGCTGCTTCCGCACAGTGCGCATGACGATACTCCGTGTGAGCTGTCTGTAAATCCAAAATGAGGTCAGAGGATCTTGGACAACAGAGTCAGGTATGGCTGACCCTTCTCCGGCTCTACACCAAGGGGGGTAGGCGAAGAAGTCTCCTGTCCGTCTGAGGAGCAGAAGAGAATAACATGAGCATGTTCTAAGCCAGAATTCTGAAAATCACAGGACAAGCTCTTCCCCTTTGTATGCCACCTGCAATAATAAATGGAAAATCTGCTTAAGATCCTGAAATATTCCCCATTGGGCTCTTCTTCTGGCAGCCCCACGTCAAAATCAATGACAATCATGTTGGCATTTTGCTAATTAAACCAAACAGGAGGTAACTGGTCTTGAAAAATCCTATAATGAAGTAATTAGTTACTCCATTAGTAAACGGAAATAATAATCACAGACTGTTAAAGCTGAAAATAAACTTTCTGATTATAGATAGGGGACACACGGCCCAGACATCTGAAGACACTAACACAGCTGCTATAGTAGAGCTGAAATTAGCCGGCAGATCCTCTGGCTGCTGCTCTAGGATCCTTTCCAGGACCCCCAGCTCCTGGAAGGTTGAACATCACAAGCCAGCATCAACACAGAACTGGAGCATCACGTCTGTATGACAAGTCACACATGTGGCTCAGCTTTTGCTCAGCAGTCTGCATGTGTGAGTCCAGGCTGACCAGCAAGAGCTCTGGTCCTGTGGACATTCTCACACTGTTTGGTGGACCCCGGCCTAGCAGGTTTGTAGGCACCGCTTGTTGTTCATATTGTCAATTTAACAAATGAGAATGATGACTAAAGATGATTTGAAACTATTTTTATTTTATTTCTTTGTTTTTCTTTTTGAAAGAATACAAAATAGCAATAAAAAGAACAGCATTAGAAATGTTGCAAAATTTCACTAAACAAAGTAATAGGAATTCAACAATGGTTACTTCATTGCAGGATATTATCTTCAAATTAGTTATTTCCATACAAAATTGGTTATAAAGGTACAAAATGGCTTTAAAAAAAACAAAACAATGAAAATGTTATAAGAAATTAAAAAGAAATAATAAGAATAAAAACAAACAAAATCACCATTTAAAACTGCTCGTTTTAAAAGTTTGGCAGGAATTGGCAATACAATTTTCCAAATTATCCTGCATACATACATAAACATATCATTTTCCTTTCTTTCTTTTGTCATTTTCCTCATTCTAGTTTTTCCTTCCCACTGAAAAAAAATTTGTTCCCTTTCTTCAGTTTATAGGCATTTGGGTTGAATGCAAGATTTGGCTATGAAAAGTTGTGCTTCTATAAACATGACAAATTCCTGCTTGTACATATATATCGCTGTGGTATGATGATGTCAGTTCTTTTGGAAAAATACCAAGAGGAGAATAGCTGGCTTGAATGGAACCTCCAATCACAACTGTTTGAGCAATCTCCCTACTGATTTTTTGTAATGGTTGTACTAGCCTGCTTTCCCACCAACAGTGGAGAAGGGTTCCTTTTTTCCAGTCTCTCCAGCATTTGTTATGTCCATTCTTAGTGGCATGAGATAGTATCTCAGCATTGCTTTAATTTGCATATGTTGAATGACCAATGATGTAGAACATTTTTTTCATACATTTATTTGCCATTTGTTCCTCATTTGTGAAGCCTATATTCAGCTCAGATGCCCATTCTTAGTTTTAGTCTTTGAATTTTGGAGGCCTATTTTTTTTAATTCTTTATATGTTCTAGATACTAATCTTTTGTGTGAAGAGCAGTCTGCTACAATTTTTTACTGATTTGTGAGTTTTCTTTTTACTCTGTTGGTGATTTTTTTAATCTTTAATTAATTAATTTGGTACAAGGGTCTTCATATGCAGCACAGACTTATCGTGCTCCTCTTGTTTCAGCCTCCCCAGTGTTGGGATTACAGGTGTGTGGCACCCTGCCTAGACCTGGTGGCTGGCATGCTGCACCTGGGATTCCAGGGCCAGCAGAACATGCAGTACTGGGGATTGAACCAGGGTCCTTCCACTTGTCAGGGAGGGCCTTAGACTTCTGAGCTATCTCCCCAGCCCTGGAATTTCTTTTTATATGCAGAAACATTTCAAAAAAATAGGAGATCCTTATTGTTAATTCTTTGAAGTATTTCACATGCAGTTTGATTTTTGTTCTTGAACTCCCTGCTACTCTTATGTCCTTAAGATTTCTACCTGCTTTCTCCTCCAGAACATTTTATTTAAAACTTTCCTCATTTTGACTGTAGTTTTGTGCACAGTGGTAGGCATAGGTCTATTTTAAGGGTTTAGCATGTGGAAAGCCAGTTTTTTTTTCCTTTTTAAATTAATTTTATGGAGAAACAAAGAGCAATGAGACAGTTTCAAAACAGGTTAGTGGAACAGTTGCAATAATTAATATATTATATATTGTTGTCTTCATAGTAGTTAGACATAGTGCAAGATGCAGACATGGTATTAATAACACTATTACTACAAATTTTTCTTCTCCTTGAATTAAGAAAAAGTAGTTGTGTTTCTATACAAACTATATTTTATAAATACTGATATATATATATATATTACTAATATATATTATTATATATATATTACTATGGTTCTTCATATCTTTTTTTTTTTTTTTTAGTTTTGTCAGAGACAGGTATTCCATTGCCATTTAAATATTGTAGGTGCATGAGTTCAGCAAAATAATCCAATATAGTCCAGCAGTCCATAATAGTATTGGGTTATCTGTAGGACTGGCATTGTCAAAAGTTGTTCACTTGAATCTTTTACAGCTCAGCATATTAATATAGCTTTACTTTTTATACCTCATTTTTATACTTTTCTACTGGATGGTTAAGACCAAAATTTTCTATCACCATTTATTTAAGAGGTTATCTTTCTTCCAGTGACTATGTTTGACCCATTTGTCAAAGATAAGGTGGTTGAGGGTACTTGTAGTGTCTGTATCTTCTTCTCTTTTTGTATGTTATTCTCTATTCCAATGATACTTAGTTCTGGTTTTTTGAGAGTAACATACTGATTTTATCACAGTAGCTTTTTAGTATAATTTCAAGTCAGAGATTGTGATGCTTCTTGGCTTCTCTTGTTGCACAGGATTGTTTTAACTATTCTAGGTCTCTTCTGGTTCCAGAGGAATTTTAGTAAATTTTTAATAGATCTGTGAGGTATACTACTGGTATTTTAAATGAGTGTGCATTGAATCTGTATAACAATTTTGGGAGTATGTCCATTTTCACATTGTGGCTTTTCCTATCAAGAAACAATATCTTCCCATTTTCTGAAATCTACTCTCATCTCTTTTTTCAAAGTAGTATAATTTTTGCTGTATAAATCTACTTCCTTTGTGAGATTGATTCATAAATAATACATATTTTAGGTGTTATTGTAAAAGGCATGGTTTCACAATTTCTCTATTGATGTGTTCATTGTTTGTGTATGGAAAAGCAACTGATTTTTGGGTGTTGATTTTGTATCCTGTTACACTACTGAATTTGGTTATTGAATCTACAAGTTTCTTATAGAAGTTTTGGGGGTCTGCTTCATATGGTACAATGCCATATTCAAATAATGATAACTTCACTTCTTTCTTCCAATCATTATTCCTTTTAATTCTTTTTCTTGTCTAATTGTGCTGGATAATGTTTCCAGAACTATTTGCAAGAGGAGTGGTGACAGTGGACATCCTCATCTTGTTCCTGATTTTAAAGTTAAGGCTTTCCATTTTTGTCCATTTAGTATAATGTTGGCTGTTGGTTTGTTACACATGGCATCTATGAGGCTGAAGTAAAGACCATATATTCTGGTTTTCTGTAGAAGTTTTTATCATGAATGAGTGTTGGACTTTATCAAAAGCTTTTCTGCCTCTATTGAGATGATGGTGTGCAATTTTTTGGCTTTGGCTTTGTTGATCTGGTGTATTATATTCATGGATTTCCGTGTTCCTGCGATATATTTTACTTGACCCTGGTGTATAATATTAATGATTTGGTGAATTCTGTGTGCTAATGTTTTACTGAGGATTTTTGCATCTATGTTCATTATGGACATTAGCCTGTAGTTCTCTTTTTTCGTTAGGTCCTTCTTTGTTTGTGGTGGCAGAATAATACTTATCTCTACGAATGAGTTTGGGAGAATTATTTTCTTTTCAAATTCATTGAAGAGTGTGAGAAGAGTTGACATTAGATTTTTTTTAAATTTCTTGTACAATTCAGCTGTGAATCCTTAGGACCTGGGCTTCCCTTTGTTGGTAGGATTTTTTTTTTTTTTCCAGAACCAGGGATTGAACTCAGGCCCTTGTGCTTGCTTATTCTACTGAGTCATCTCTGTGGCCCCTTTGGTAGGATTTTTATTATATTTTCAACTCATTGATGATATTGGGTTACATTATCCTGTGAGACTAAAGATTTGGAAATAGGTATTGATGATTTTCTGAATTTCAATAGGTCTGTGTGACTTCACCCTTTTAATTCCTTATTGCATAAATTTGAATTTTTTTCCTTCTTTCTTTTTTTTTTTTTTTTGGATAAGGTTGGCAATTTGTATTTTTTTTTTATTTCTTTATGTCTACTCTCATTTTTGTGATTTCCTGCTTTCTTTGGGCTTTGTACTTGACTTACTCTTCTTTGTCTAGGACCTCAAAGTGTATCATAAGATTGTTTCTTTGGTCTTGCTCTGTTTTTCTGTTGTGACAATACATTGTTATACATTTTCCTCTTACGACAGCTTTCATTACATTCCACAGGTTCTGCTAAGTTGTGTCTGCATATTCATTTGATTGTAAATATTGTTTAATTTTTTTCTTTAATTTCATCTGTGACCCATTGATTGCTCAGGAGGACATTATTTACTTTCCATGTGTTTAGAGTTTTTGCTATTTCCCTTGTCAATAATTTTCAATTTCATTGCAATATGGTCAGATAATATACAGGGGAAAATTTTAATTCATTTCCATTTACTTAAGCATGTTCTATGTTCCAACATATGCTATATTTTGGAGAACATTCCATGTGCTACTGAGAAAAACATGTATTCTGATGCTGTTAGTTCTGTCATCCTTTGTTGCTTTTTGCACAGTTGATCTCTTTGTGCCAATCAGGTGTTAAAGTCTTCTAGTAAAATTATATTATTGCTCATTTGATTTTTCTTTTTCTTTGGCAGAACTGGGGGTTGAACTCGGGCTAGACAAGTGCTTATTCTACTGAGCCATCTCACCAGCTCCATGGTTAGGTGCTCCTATATTGGGTCCATACATATTTATAATTATTATCTCCTCCTCTTTCAGTTTTCCCCTAACAAGTATGTAGTGACTTTATCTCTTTTAATCATGCTTGAAGCTTTTAACATGTTATTTTTCTACTTTGGGATCCTACTTTTTCCCTATGCTTAATTGCTTGCTTAGCTTGATGGTTCTCTCCTGATATTCATGACTGAGAATGGCATGGAGTAAGTGCTTGACATGAACTGAGCTAGATAGGTTGTCTGCATTGACCTCTACTATATGCAGAGAGAAGGATATGCAAAAAACACAATCTCACTACACAATTGTGATAGTATTTAATTTCTGGGAGTCCAGTGCTTCAGCTCTGATGTGTAATCTTTAAAACCCCAAGAAGTCACAGCCTCTATCTCATGGCACAATTCCAGCTGACACTGTGGAGTGTTGACTCTTCATCCTGTCTCTACCCAGCTCATACTGAAGAGGAGCAGGTGGAGGTTGTCAGGAAAACACATGTACCACCTTCGAGGACTACCACCAGCACCTCAACCAGACCAATATGCATTGCTTAAAGCCAAATGAAGAGATAAGAAAAAATTCTAGCCATATCAATACAAGAAAATAGTGTCAGGCTCAGCCAAGATGGAGAAGATCACCCTTCTTTCAAGGAGAGCTGCTCAGGTGCTCCTCCACAGGCTCGCCAACACTCTAAACTCTTCTTTATTTGATGGTCTGTGTTAAGAAATCTACCATGAATCTAATGAGCTTTCTGTTATAGGTGACCTTTTCTTTTAGCCTCTAACAACTTTTAATATTCTGTATTTTTTTTTCTCAATTTCTAGGATCATGACGATTGTGTGACTCAGTGAAGATTTACCTTTTTTATGGCTAGCTGCAGTTCTATATGAGTCACTTAACTGCATGTCAGATTTTTTACCCATGCTTTAGAAATTTCCTGCTTCTCCTTCTACAAACAATCTTTTTTATATCATTTGTGTTAACTCCAGCTATTTCATTGATAGCTATTATTATTATATTATTTTTCTTTGCATCATCTTGTAGCTATTGTGGTGCTATTATCTGGTCCCTTGTTATTTTTAAGAGATATTTCCTTTCATGTTTGTTAGCTACAATACTATCTTCACAGTCTGAAATTCTATCTTCTGTTTCATTCAAGTGGTTTTGTCAGTTTTTGATGTAATTTGTAATGTCCTTGATATCTGCTTGAATCTGTTTTGTGCATCCTAGTCCTTTCCTGTATTATTCATTCAATGTTTCCATCATTTTTCCTATTCCCTTTTATTTTTTTAATCTATGTCTTCCTTAGATGTATTAAGCAATTCATTCATGATTTCTGTCATTTCCTTTTTTACCTGAGAGACTATTTCTGATCTGATTTCCTCCATAGATTGATGGGGTTGTTTTATTTTTTACTTACATTGCTGTCATTTCAGAAATTTCCAGTGTGTGACTTCCAAGTTCTCTGACCTTGTCTCCTGGACATTTTTTGAATGGGCTAGATGTCTGAGATTGACTTTTATCCTTCCTTTTGTAATTATTTTTCTGTATTTGATACAGGATCTCACTATGCAGCTTGGACCCATAGTGTTCCTTCTGTTTTCAGCCTCCCCATCACTGGAATTACAGGCATGCACTACCATGTCCAGTCTCAGTGGGTGGCTCAGCGTGACTGTGGGTGCACCGTATGGTACATCAAACCCCCTTGTGTCATTTATGAAGCTTCTAGTGTTGTTCTCCCTGACTCTGCAGCAACAGTAGGAGGGCAGGGTGTGGCTCTCAAGAGAGGGCAAGGCTCTCAAGAGATTGGGAGAGCAGGGTAGGCTCACCAGAGCTCCAGCTGTGTGGCATTCTATGTGGCTTCCACCTCAGTAGGGGGTGGGGACACCACTGATCAAGAAGGATTAATAACGGTGATGATGGGGATGATGATGATGATGACGATGATGATAAGTGAAGGCTGGAGCTCTGCAAGGCTCTTTTGATGGTGGGTCAGCACAGGACAGGACTCACCAAGACCACTACAGGTGCCTGTGGCAGTCTTCCAGGAACCTGCAGTGGTCTTGGTGATGATGGATGGTGCAGTTTCAGCTGAGCTCTGGCAAGGATGAGGTAATCAGGACAAGGCTCACTTGGTGCTCTTGGCAGTTCTTCAGGTGAGGTCAGGTGGTCGGAGCTCAGCCCAGCTTCATCAAGGGTGGAGGCAAAGACCCAGCAGGTCCCCTGGTGGTCTTCCAGGTGAGGATGGGCAGCCAGAACTCAGACTTCAGATGAGCTCTGGTACAGGTGGTAGGGAGAGTGGCAAGGCTCCCTAGGTTTCCCCTTCCCACCCCATGCCCCATAGTTTTCCAGGTGAAGGTGAATGGGACTCAGACCAACTCATTCAAGTGGGGTGGGCAATGCTAAGCCCACCAGACCTCCCTGGCAGTCTTCAGAATGGGGATGGGCAGTTGGAACTCAGAGGAACTCCAGCAAGGGTGACGGGGGCTGCGCTAGGCCTACCAGGTCTCCCTGGAAGTTTTCAGGGTGAGGACAGCTGGCCAGAACTCAGTACAACTCAAATCTTTTTTTTTTTTTAATTCAATAATGATTATTATATTGCATACGGTTGTCTTCATTTAGTTTTTCAGGTTAACAAATATAAACATCCAAATTTAGTCACAAATATAAACATCCAAATTTAGTCAAAAATATTAATACAATATAAAAATGTAAGGATTAACTGTTATTTCAATAAACTAATAGAAATTAGCAGTACAATTGCCCAAGCTATCCTGTGCATATGCTTATTTATTTTTCCCTTCCTTTTTTCTTTTCTCTTTCTCCTTGTCCTTATCCCAGTTGTTTCTTCCCTTTGAATAATTTCACTGAAAACGTCTTCAAAAAATAGAAATAAAATCATTTTCATCATGAATGCTACTTATTGACCACTAGCCATATAGAGAATTTCTGGAAAACTTTTCTCCTGTAAGTTTTCTCAACAGCTTTTTGAAGAAAACAACCCCCCTCTGCTGTAGAGCACTAGAAAAATACTGGTGTGATGTTCCAATAGCCATTACCTTGGGGTCTTCTTGCAAAGTGCCCGTCAGTGAGTTTTTGTATTTTTTTTCAGTACATGATGATTCCATTTACTTTAGGGTGCTTATAACTGTACATACCACATCTTTATTCTTTTCTTTTCTGCTTTGTCCCTTTCCCCTCTGAGTATTCCCTGCTGCTTCCATCTCTTCTCCTTCCCTTATGCAAAAGCTCTATTTGCATTTTTTCAACTCTCTCTTATTAAAAAATTTCTTGTCCCTTCCTTCTCTCCCTCTATCTCCATCTCTTGTTTCTCTTTTCATTTTAAAAGGATTTCCCTATTTTCTGTTATTTATCTTTTATTGTGCTCTTTATTTAGATTCTAGGTTTGTAATGTAAGAAAAAGGGTATGTGTGAGGTTATTTCACTTTACAACATGCTCTCTTCCAGAGTGGCAGTCATTCCTTTAGGGTCCTGCCACTCCATCCAAGCCCATCCAATAGTTCGTTGGCCCTTTGAAACACTCATTCTCTGAAGGATTGGGTCACTATATTAAATTGATTGCATAGAATCTTGATTTCTTAGGAGTAGGAATTGTTCTGTTACTAATCACAAACCTACGCAAATACAGCTTGGATGTGAAGAGATAGATAAAGAGTTAGGGTAGGGACACAAGTAACAAAGGCTGAAGGGGAGGGTGACACACAGAGTCAACAGGAGGATTCCAAAAGTACTATTCCATTCTCATGGTTCGTGGCATGAGTAAATTCTATAAATTCAGTAAATGCATCTTGAATTTACTGAAATCCAGCTCTTCCCAGTAGTTCATATGAGCCAAAAATCACCTTCTTAATGGAGTTAGCTTGAGCACTGGCACTTTTGACTGAGACACATGGACAGGTAACACAACCAGTGTCCAATGAGTGGGTTATAATTAGAAGATACTGAGCAAGAAAGCTGAGGTGAGGTATGTTGTGAGGCAACAGAGGAGAGACCCAGAGCCAAAGCAGAGTTCACAAATCCTTGTGCAGATGTGAACTTTATGTAGGTAATTCGTGGTATACATATAATTTAGCATCCTAGTGCTTTTCATATAACACAATCATTGTGCAATTACAATATTTTTCTTTATTTTAACATTGAGCCTTTTGTACTATCTGGTATTTGTGCATTTTCTCATTGTACCACCCCAAAACTTTATTAGGTCTGGGGTATTATAATTAGCACAAGTCTAGAAAAGTTAGGAAACATGCTTTGATTCAAACAACTAAAGATTCATGTCATATTCTTCTGATCCATAAAAAGTTCTTTAACTTATTATTTTTTAACCTTATTTCTATGCATTTTTTTGTCTTGTGACTGCCACTCTGGAAGAGAGTATGTTGTATAGTGTACTGCTATTAGAAACTGCTGTTTTTAATAGCAGTACACTATACCAGTAAGAATGTATAATCATTTCTCTTGGGTGAGTGACAAAAATGATGAAGAGCAGGCAAGATATGGATCAAGGTGACTAAGAAAAGATTTGGACCTTAGTGACAAAAAAACACCCTGCAGGAAAAGCAAAGTCCACTGGATCATTGGGTGTGGCTACTCATGCCTGAAGTCACAGCTCTAGGCGTTACATCAGGATGATTGACGTTGCTGTATTTCCAGGGCAGCCTGTGCTACCTCTCAAGACCCTGCCTGAAAAAAATAGCATGTGTACCAGAGACTCATCCCTATCCTGTTTCCCACGGGGTCCTGGTAATTCTCCATTCTTGCCCAGATGAGATGGTTATAATAGTATGAAGGGTTCTTCCATTGATGGAGGTAAGAAGGGAGGCTGTTGACAATGAAATCTGTCTGCCTTCCAGCGTGTGCCTGGGACTCTAGAGGAGAAGCAAGCTACAGACTGGAGAAGCCAGCTCATACATCAGTCCAGCACACATCAAGAAAAACATGGGGAAGTTTGAAGGAGAACAATAAACCAGGAAGATACATTAGAGATGAACAAGATGACACTATCATCAAGGGGACCTTTCAGCCAAGAGGTGACATTCATTCAAGATGGAAGGCATGGGGAGGCCAGGGAAGAGCTGAACATAAGTATGTTTGTGCAAGTACAAAGGCCCCAAGGCTTTAGGTTTCCTGCTTGAGGAGAAGAGCCAGGAGCACAGTGTGGCAAGAAGAAAGCTAGTGGGGAGAAGAGAATTGAGGGAAGTTTAGAGAGGAGACCCAGAATGACCTCTCTGTGGCTTCTATACCAACAAACTGCCTATCCCAGGCTCAAAACAAGGCCAAGATCACTGGAGCAGAGGGTAGAGCTTCTGACTAGGAGCTTACATGCAGCCCTTGACCGAGGGTTCAGGAACAGACTAAAAGGGAAAAGCAGAATGTCAGAGCAACAAGGTGACTTGAACTCCAATGCTAAGTGTGAGTATGCTGGGCAGAACGTAAGAACTGAATGCGTTGGAGGTGGAGCAGAGAGGCTTTGCTGAGCCAGAAGACGCAGATCTCAAAGGGCAGTGAGAGCTTCCCAACACAACGCAGCTGTGTTCAAGCAGGGGGACTGCAAAGTTGAATGGGTGCTGTCCATGGCCTCCATGTCCCCTGGAAGGCAGTCTGCGCTACTCCCCTGCTCAAGTCATTGGGTGAGTAAGAAGAAAGGTAACTTTTAAAATATCTCTAGAGCTGGCCAGATAGCTCAGTGAGCTAAAGCACCCATTTAGGAACAGCACAGCGGTGAGAGTTGAATCCTCATACTTTGCTGGCCCTGTACCGCTGAGCGCGCTGAGGCAGCGATTGACACGGGGTGTGGTGGTGCACCCCTGTAATCCCAGCACTTGGGAGGCTGGAAACAAGAGGATAACTACGAGTCCGATGTACATAGTGAGATTCTATAGATCCTGTACTAAATACATTTTTTAAAAAATAAATAAATAAAATATCTCTAGTGATTTGACTTTCCTGCAATAAAACTCATTTTTGAGCAACTTATTTCTTTATTTATGTGCCATTCTGGGATTATTTTGATAAAACTCCATGATTTTTCTAGTCTGCTTCTAAATATTATTTACTAATTATTTCTATTCTGCTAACTTTATGTTGAGAAATGTTGGAATAACCTACATAATTAAGAATTTAATAGTTTAAATGACTTTTGAAGTATTTAGATAGCTGGCACAAATTCTGGCACATGTCAAGAGTGTTCATACTAAGTCTCATTGTTATAGTAAAATAAAAATAGAGAGCTATCTGGGAAAATCTGAGGTGACACAGTAACTTTAATAGATGTTGAAAGGGAGGCTATGAATGCTCTCTCTGATTTCTCTCTAATGAGTTTCTTTTATTTAATAAGAAAATTTTTAAATTGAATAAAACATACAATAATAAAGTATTAAAATAATTTCATCATTTATTACTTTAGGTGTTCCAACATATCTCATGCTATTAAACATTGAGTTTCCTTTGTTTTCTATTAAATAGAGAATCAATTGTTGGCTAAAATTCATACAGAATTGTTCAAGAAACAGAAAAATACTACAATTTTAATTAATAATAACTTATAATGTGTTAATCTTTTAGAGATATTCCATAGGACATGAAAATGATCAATATTCTTTGCAAAAAATGGGAGGAGAGCATTTTCACAAAATGAGCATTTTGACTGAACTTTAGCAGTGCTCACTCTAATTTTGTTTTGGTTTTGTTTTTTTTTTAATTTTTGTTTTATTGAAGTACAAATATCAATGAGACAGTTTTAAGATACCTTGATAAGATTGATTTGATAAATTAATACATTGAAAACTGTTTTCATAAACAGTTTTGGTATCATAGAAGGTGCATACATGATATTATGTTTACAGACATTATTATACCATATGTCTCTTATCAGTAAAGAGAGTGTAGCTGTTTGTGTATCTTTTTTTTATACCTGAATTACATCAAAGATTCAATAATTAATACTTTCTACCTTGTTATTTTCCTAGTGGTTGTCCATAGTACTAGAAGCTGACATAATATCCTGTCCAACCACCATTAGTGAAAATCTTGCCACTCATAGAATTATGTAGAAGCACAGCATTATGTATCCCAACGGTACTGTCTATATACACACATCATGATTCTTCCTTTCTATACCCCTTCCTTTGTCTACACCTGTCAAAGATGGTCACTCCATTGTCATTCATCTAACTTACGTGCTTGAACTCGACAACACAATCCAACACAGTCCAGCATTCCACAACAAGAGTGAGTTATCTGAAGAAGTTGTTAAACATAGCCATTTAGAGCTCAACTTAATATTATGGCCCCACGATGTATACTTCATTTTTATACTTTTCTGCTGGATGGTTAGGACCTAGATAGAGCAAGATCTATATACCAACACATGTACTTTATGTTTCTTATGAGGTCAGTGAAGTCCCCTCAGGGTTTATCTTGTAGTCCTGTACATTATTCTGCAGATCCTTTTTCTGTGTCATCCATGTGGATGAATCACGGCCAATGCTTGACCAGTTTGCTCTCTGTGAGAGCCTGAGGGAAAGTTTTCTCTCCATGTGACTCTCCCCAGGCACACTATAGAACCTCAATCTCTTTCCTCGGTGGCTCCATAATCTCCTTGTTCAGAAAATTTGGAGCTCAACTGAGTTTCATGATATTGCAGTACAGGTTCTCCTATGTCCTGAGTCTTCGCTGACCTTGAAAGACTAGGGCCAAAATGTTGGCTGGCCTTGTGGCTCTTCTATTTCTCCAACTTTGATCTGTGAACTTAGGTTGTTAACCATCCAGAAGAAAAACTGATTAATATCCTGCAGCATATGCCATTCACTTTGCTTTATTGGACTCAATTGATTTTAGTTGTTGTTGTACGTTTCCTTTTGTATTTTTGCTTCTTGCTATTTATACTAGGGAGACTATACGATATTTATACATGTGTGTCTGGTTTATTTCACTTATGAGTATATGTTCAAGTGGCATCCACTTCAGTATAAATGCTTCAAACTTATCATTCTTAATAGCTGAGTAATACTCCATTATATAGAAATACCACATCTTTTTCAACCATTCCTCATGTGATGGACATCTTGGTTGTTTCCAA
>PVKA01013013.1:0-12086 GCA_004027165.1 Ctenomys sociabilis | reverse complement strand
ATATATATCTCTATGATAGAATGTATCCAGATCCTTTGGGAAAATTCCCAGTAGGGGAATAACCGGCTTGAATGGGATTTCTAGTCCTATTCTTTTGAAGAGTCTCCACACTGACCTCCACAATGGTTGTACCAGTCTACATTCCCACCAACAGTGGAGAAGTGTTCCTTTTTCCCCACAACCTCTCCCACATTTGTTGTTGGTTGATTTCCTTATGATAGCCATTCTTTCTGGAGGTGGTATCTCAGTGACCCACAAGTTTTGAAAAAAATCTTAACTAATAAGCCATCAGACAGAGGTCTACTGTCTAGAATATATAAAGAACTAAGATATAACAGGGCCCTCAAATTTAAAGACCCAATTCAGAAATGGACATCTGAGATGAATACACACTTCTCAGAGGTCGAAATTAAAGAAGCGAATAAATATATATATAAAAATGCTCCACATCGCTAGTCAACCGTGAAATGCTCACTCTAGTTTTGACTAAGCCTCCCCGGATGTGTCAGATACAAAATAAATGGGGTGACAGCTGTGATGCTGCGACAAGGAAGCCAGGTGCTCAGACACACCAGGTCTTGGCCCTAACACAACTCCTGATAGTCTCCACCCGGGGAAAACACATATCCCAGAGCGTTCACCGACAGTGTAATGAGAGAGTCTGATGAGCATGATACTACATCAGCTCTCAATAAATGGTGATTGCTGTTCGACCTTTACACTACACAGTTGTTCTGCTTGCCATTTGTTGAGATGCTGAGAACTGAACTCAGGGTCTTGGTAATGAGCTATAACCATAGCTTTTTTAATTAATTAATTTATTCATTTTTATTTCAGCTAGTATCTTACTATGTTGCTCAGTTTGGCTTGAAGTCACAATCTTCCTGCCTCAGCCTCCCAGAACACAAGGATTACAACTGTGCATCCTACACCTGTGTGAAGTTACACTGGAATGACTGGAAATTCCCAGTTATGGATCTTCCATCTGCAGGTCTTGATGTCTGTGACTGCCCAATGATCTTGCATACCTGGGTGTATTCCTTACACGGGTGGAAGAGCTTATCATGTACTTCATGTGCTCTAAGAGACAAAGCATGGTTGGAGCCAGGATGTGCCATTCAGTCAGTACTCCAGGCACAAGGAAGCTTTCTGACCCTCCCTCAGGAAGGCAGTGCAGCTTCTTTGCCCAGAGCACACTGTGCATGGAGCTGCTGCTCTCTGGCACAAGGCATAGGGTGTTGTAAGCTGGTTAGTGTCCTCCCAACTCCACTGAGAGCTTATGATGTCGGTGGGGACTATGAATGATGCACATTTCCCTCTGGGTACCAGGGACAGTTCCTCTTGAAGAAATTAAGTGTTAGATAATAAATGAGCATATCACTAAATAGTGTGACAATCAAGCCCACTAAAGCTCATGTGTGCTTCCTGGTTTGATTTTTTTTTTTTTTTACGTAAAAGAAGCACCAGGTTATAGAATGGTATGAAAATATTCTTGACATCTTTCTAGTTCTGTGAATGAAACAAATTCAGCTGTCCTCTGAGCAGTTGCCTAATTGGTGAAAGGCTTACTGCCTGTACATGGATTAATGTCATGTTCGCAACAGGAAAATAAATTCCATCTAAAGCCACAAAAATGCCTTTAACTTTTTTTTCTGTTATGCTTATTAAAGCTTTAAGAACTGGCTACTTGGAAGGAATGAGAAAAGAAGAAGGGGAGGGACGAAGAAGGAAAACTTTGTGCATCTTTAGCAGACAGATGTTCCTGAGTTTAGTAATATTTATGTGTTAAACTTTAAACTCTTATCTTTTCTCTTATGTATATAAATGCAAATGTTAAAAGTGTCAGCCTATTTCCAGTGCACTTCTTTTAAGTATATAGCCCTCAAAATTCTTTTTTTTTAAATCTAATGACTTCAACTTTTATCTCATGAAGACAATACATACATCAAAGCAAATCAGTAATCAAAAACTGGAAGCCCTCATTCTCCTTCACCTCCTTCCTTCCCACCCATAGCCTACTCACAACAGTTTTCTTTCTGGTGTTCAAAACACGGAGCCCTCTTCAAACTGCAAATTCCCTAAACACTGCCCTTGTGGATTGGAGCACTGCCTCCCGCCCCTTTCCTTGCCTGATGGACCTTCATGAATATTTAGTCTACATTATAGTTTATGTCTGAACGTCCCTCCAGAGGCTCAGAGAGTCATGAAGAATGGGCCTTTCTGAGGTGCCTGAATCTAGAGTTTGTAATCAGTTCAATGTCTAGTGTTAGAACTGGGGTTAGGAGTGTTCCTCCTGCACTTGGATGGGTAGCCTGCATGCAATGTGAGGAACAGAAAAGAGGCTCACTACTCCCCTTTAGCTCTTGGTGCTTTTGGTACCTTCCACAGCCAGCAATGGTTTCCCCTCTGCATGTGGCCTTTGCCTTACAGCCTGCTGATTATGGACTAAAACCTCCACAAACTGCAAGCTAAATAAACCTTTCCCCCTCTCACTTTTGGTATTGGGTATTTGTATCCACAATGAGAGGAAAGTAACTAAGAAGGTCTAGGTTACTGGTGCTTTTTCCAGGAACCCTCCCTGAATTCCAGTATAGCTGCTTCTTGTTCCCAAAACACACCATTATCATCCCAAAATAATACTTCCCATACCTTTGAAATTCCATGAGAATTCATTTGTTTCTGCAGCTTGGCCATGTGCTGAGAGAAAGGGATCTTGCTCATTTGTATAACTCTAGAATCAGTTAGAAAGCACCACAGGACAATTGTAGACAAGACAATGAGTTTACAGACTAAGTGAATGGATACATATGTGGTTACTCATTCAGTCATTAGACCTACTCTGTATCTACAGGGTTTGGTAGGAATGAGTGAAAACTAAGGATCCATGGCAAGAGTAGGAGTGGTTTTTCAGATTTACATTTAGTGCTGGACATAGATCATGTTCTCACTGCTTATGCTAGGCAGTAATTATAGTAATTAATAGTGTCTTTTTTCATCATGGAGTTTTCAATAGGTTTTTAAAACCAGTGTACATCCACTCATAGAAACACAAAAGAGCTCCTTATAATTTGTCCACTCTAATTTTGTGTTCTCTTTTCCCAGAATGCCCTAGATTTAAACCAGTATTTTGTCTTCTGATCACTTCACCTCCTGTACTCTAGGTGCAACTTTGAATTTTCCAGTGGGATGTCTTTCTCTGGAAGTCCTTTTTCCTAAATTTTATTGTGTTTTCTTCTCTTAGCTTCCAGCCTTAATGGAAATGGCACTTCACCATTTTTGCATAGTGCTCCATGAACTAGGAATACATTTTCTTCTTATCTTATATCTTTCTGTTTGCCATACTACTAAGGGTAGATAAAAATGAATAAAATAAAAAATGAAATGATGGATATTTGGTGAAATAATTGAGTAGATTGGTCGAACACATCCATCCATTGAAAATCTGAGTTGTGAGAATATGGGGGTACTATGCCTAGGCTCATCTTACTGATCAATAAATTAAATCCCAAGGATGCTAGCCTACACAAGTTACCCAGTGACAGGAGTAGGCTAAAAACACATTTTTTCTCAGTTAATATGGTCTAGGTTACAGGCTAAGATATGTGAAGCCTATACCATGAACTGCAGTTACACTTTCTACCATAAGAGAATAGTAAACACAACTCTCTCTACAAGAATCTTATGGAACTTCATAATTCTCCAACACCCAGTCAGAATTTTTATTTGGAGGATGGCCAGAGAGTTCAACAGATTAAAGTGCCTGCTTAGGCAGGTGCGGATCCTGGGTTCAATCCCCAGCCTGCTGTGCCAGCCCCGCCACAGGGCAAGCTGAGAAGGCTATTGAGACTGGGCGTGGTGGTACATACACTTGTAATCCCAGCGCTCTGGAGGCTGAGAACAGGAGGATCACTATGAGTTCAATCTGTGTAGTGAGACCCTATAGATCCTGTGCTAAATATGTAAAAAATAATAATTTGTATTTGAAAATATAGTAGTATTTCAAATTTGTAAGATCTTCAATCAAAAGAAAATAATAGAAGAAATGCATCTTACAGAGCTCCTAGTCAGGATCAAATCAGCAAAACAGAAATCATACTGAATGTTTTAACAGAGAAAATTTGTATTTATGAATGAGTGAAATAAGTGCTAGAGAAACAAAAAGGTCACAGGTGGCATGCCAGTGACTCAGATAGTAAATGCAGCAAGCAGCTGCTGTTCTTAAGGGTAAGTGGATGCTGTTCTGGCCACAGGGGTGGGTATCTATTTCTGAGGCCATACTGCAAGGAAAGACAAGGAAACAGAGTCCTCTTTTGTGTATGTCCTCTTTTGCCTTCAGGTCTTTCTCTAGCGGACTCCAACAGCTAGCAAAATAAAAAATATATATTTGCTAGCTCCCAGGCAGACCTTTAAATTAAAGAATAAAGAAGACTGGTTTGGTGCTGAGAGATTGAGAGATAATCACTTAGTAAGAAACAGATAAGGAAATCTTGCTTCTGGCAAATTTAGACACTTGCAATAGAATAATAAATTATTACTCAGTAGAACTGAAATCTGGAAGAAGATCATCTTATTAAGCAAACCACAAATGAGAGACCTGAAAGAGAAGTTAGTTTTGGATTATCGGACTGGTTTTGGAAGCCAACAGAAAGAGACCCAATTGTACAGTACCAGATTTTGGAAAATGAATCCTTCCTATGACATAGTTTAGGAGTCCATATAAAAGTAGTGGAGCACAATTTCTTTTTCTCTGGGTAAGATACATCTGGTTCAAGTCCATCAGGAGAACACAGAGAGGGCTGGCTGGTGGAACCTGATTTCTCAAGCTAGGAAGACCTGGTGCCGAACCCCATTGCTTATGTGGTTGGTGTTCACAGTGTGCCTTGCATCCCTGGGCTGGTTCCTAATCACTGCAATCAAGAGAGAAAACTATTCTCCTCTTACTTCCAAATACAATCATTTGGAGGAAAAAACAAAATCTGCTGTTACATACTTCCTAATCATGCTGGCACATGGTACCAGTAAATAGCCATGTGCGGTAGCCATTAGCATTACATCTGTCTCACCTTCCCCCCACCTTAATTTGGACTTGGCTGTGTTTGCTTCAAAAATTTATAAATGCTCAAATAAAATTTGAAGCAGCAAAGCTCATCCTTGTTCCTTTCATATACAATCAACTTTGGACTACTTTGTATATACCTAAGACCTAATGAATCTTCATGTTTGTTTGTTTCAAAATATATAGATTTTCACTCTTGTTCTGGCTGTACCTGAATGACTCCTTTCTGTCCCAAGTCAAGCTCAAATAAATCACATTAATTAATCAAAAACACATAAATTAAATACTGATTAGAACTGTAAAAAATCAGTATTCTCCTTTCTTTGATCTAAAATAATCTTCAGTTTAAAATGTGTAAACATGAGAATTCTTATGTTTTCCACATAAATGAGAATTGTAAGTCTTCATTTTCATACTTGAATTACATTCTTTTTTAAATGGGGCTAGAGAGTTGGCAAAATAAAACATTTGACATAAAATATTTGTTTGACACTTGTGAAAAAGATAGAAGAAAAGATCACCGTCCATTCATAAAATGAGCAACTAAAATGTATCGTGAAAAGTTTTGTGAAAGCAAACCAAGTAATGATCAGGAAAAAAATGATGCAAAGCAAAACATGCAGTTGGTCCATCTGTATCTGGCTTTCAGGCACTAATGCAGAGTTTACTGAAATTCAGTTTATTGACAAAATGCCATTATGAGCAGCACTAATTTAATCGTATCTCCAAATCAAGCAACAGTGCCACACTGGATTCTTCCCACAAATTGCATTACTAATTTATCTTATTCTAGCTAATTAGCCACAAAAACCTTCCTTTTGAGAGTAGACTTTCTATCATCAGCTATTGCAATTGGTTAAATGGGAGACACTTAAAATTTTGTTCTGTTTTCTTGAAATCCAATAATGCTCCTGCAGCACACTCAGATATGAAAAACCACAGCTGAAACTATAAATGAGAGTTCCGAATTGTGTCTCCAGCTGTGGGCATGCTTCCCATCACTCAACACCCTTCTCCTATCTCCTAATCTAAATAACACAACAATAACAATAATAATAGTATTCATGGTTTCAGAGCAAGTTTTCCATTTTTGGAAATGTTATGTTCATGGAAAACTCATCATTTTTAATGGGGTTGTATAAACGGAAGGGAATTTGGCAGATCGCAGCATCTGAGATTCAATTCCCGACATGCAATGTCAGCCCTGTCCATGGGGTACACTGAGACTATGATTAAGACTGGGTGAGGTGGCCTGTGCCTGTAATCCCAGTGCTTGGGAGGCTGAAAACAGGAGGATCACTGCAAGTCTGATCCAGTAGTGAGACCCTAAACACCCTGGAAACCCAGTCCTAAATAAATAAATGGAAGGAAAGGGAACAATAAAATACAGTGGATACTGCCTGGATAAGTGGTTCATTCATCGATTTTTTTTTGAGGCTAAGATTTTGATCCATTGTTTACTTCTGCACTTGATTTCAGCCTACAATTCCTATTTGCAGTGACTTTTCACTTCATGACGCAATTTTATATTTCACCATTTGTGCATCACAACACTTGAAGAGAAATTAGCATTGCATCTCTCTCACTGGTGAAGAAACTGAGGCTTAGAGAGAAAACAACTCTTTGAACAAAGTCATGCAGCTAATAGGCTGAGTTGGGATTAAACCTTGAGCTACTCTTCTCTTAAAACTGATGCCTTTTCTAGAAATCCATATTATCACCACATGCTGATTTTCCTTCTCTTTTTAGTCCCATGAAAATTTGTGGTGCTTGGGAAAGATTTGCTAATTGTATATTCCCTAGAATTGGAGGGGGAAAGCTAGTTCTGATTATTTTCTATATCTGGGAAGCCTACTGATAAAGTATCCACCTATTAAACCATCTTTCATGGAGAGACTAAGTCCTCTATCTAATCTATATCCACTTAGTTTTTTCTAGCAAAAAGGAAAATTAAAAAACATTGCCTAGTTCTTGGACTGTAAAAGAGGAAAACAAAATTAGAAAAATAAATAGAAAGTGGAAGGAGGCTCCAGAGAGGCCCCCAAGCCCATGAAGAACAATGATGATATACAGTGACCAGGAATTCCACTCACGTGTTGTTGACCTCCCCACAGGCACTGTTGGAGTCAGTGAGAAGTGTAAATCTGAAATAAGAAGCTGTCAAGGCAGGTATAAGCTATTTCCCTATTTTCTGTCACAGGCAAATCATTTGAAAAAATTTGTTCCAATCTGAAACTTAACTTTTAAATATTTAAAGACTATGATTTAGGCAAAATGTTCTAGGCTTCAGGTCAGTATTAATTAACATTTGCTGAGCTACTAGCTGGGCACTTTGCTAACATGTGAGGAATCTCCTGGTCTGACCCAGAACAGCCCAGTGAATTCCTCACTTGCGTCGGATAAGAAGGACAAGCTCAGGGAGGACAACTGTTCCAAAGCTGCAGAGCAATAAGGATTCAGATGAAGACTTTCCCATAAAACAGGATATGACAGCTCTCAAAACAGATTGGTTTTGAGATTGAAAGAGAATACATGTGGACAGCATTTGAGTCCAAGGTCCAGCAGATAAAGCAGAAACACAGGTGTGGTTCTAGCGTGGCTGGTTCAGGTCACATGTTTTGCAGTTACATACCATTGCAAACCCTTGCTCCCACAGGTTTGTCTGGAAGGCTTATGTGACCTTTCTAAGATTCCCAGGCTCTTATCTCTGTATGTTAATAGTAAAAAGAAAATGTGCTCATTAAGATATAGTGAATTAAATGACTCTTGTAATCTCTACCTGTGTTCTCAATCCCTGTGTAACTCTTTTCTCCTGAGAATAGCAGAGACCAGAGACTGTCTTCTACCTAGTATAATAAATGTGTCAAAGGCAACAGTGTGTTACTCCTGCAATTAAATTCCATTATAGAACACCTTGTTTTAGGAGCTCAGAGAGGGATTCTCCTGCTGACTTGAATAAGGAACTATCACAGATATCCTTATTGGGAACTGTCACAGACACACTCATGGGAATTTTAAGCACCACAGCTGCTGGGGGTGGCATTCAGGAGGTGATGGGCAGCAGTGAGCTAGCCCTTCAGTGATACAGCAACATGAAGTAATGTGACCCAAAACCCAGCATAGCTTGGCCTGTGAGTGAGAGTTCCAAGCCCGCCGCATCAGAGATATATTTCCCAGCAAATCCCGGTCCCAAACCATTGCCCCAGACCCAGCACAGCTTGGCTGACCCAGAACAGCGTACGTGGTGTATAAGAACATCCACTGTCCTTTTCGGAGCCCGGCGGACACACCAAAGCCCAGGCCCGGCCACCTAAAAAGCGACCTACCTGAGACAGGAGGTCCTACTCTCGAAACTTTCCAGATCCTGGCCCCTAAGCCAGCCAAGATAGTGGGAATTTTTACTACTTGCTCTGCAGCCAGGTTTGATTTGTGCTTGCCTGACGAGGGAACCAACAAAGTGGAACCACAGGAGCAGCAGCAAAAAGGAACTGAATACAACAGCTAGATCCAGGCCAGATATAAGTAGATAATATCAAACTTAATAAACTGGCACACAAATATCATAACACGTTAACATTATAGCTTCACCAAAGCTCAGAGATCAGAAGTCAGTGCTATACAAAATGACAAAGACTAGGAGAAAAATGCAATCTCAGTCCTTCAGTCCACCAGTAAGGGCAGAGGACACTAGCTCACTGGAAAGGAATGAATTAACAGATATGGAAGCAAAACAATAACAGCGGAAAAGTATAGAGGAATTCAGATGAGAATTAATTCCTCAAAAAAAAAAAATGTCTGAATACATAGCATCTGAAATAAAGAATCAAATCCAGAAACATCTGGGGGATGTTCAACCAGAACAAGTGCAGAGATTACTATTCCAACTGAAACGTATGACTTAACACCATCTAAAGCAAAGAAACAACAGCACAAAGGTTATGAGAAACTCAAAGCAGAAATAATTTCTGAAATCAAAAAGAATTCTTCGAAAAAAAATGAATTCCTTGAAATTATAGCATCTGAAATACAGAAACAAGTCCAGAAATATACACAGGAAACTCAACTTGGAAGAAAGTGTGCAGAAAAGAATTAATAGCTACCTCTAAAGAAGACATGGACAAAAAAAAATAGAAGAGATGATGGATTCCTTGAATGAGCAATACAGAAAAGAAATAGAATGCATGAAACAGAGTTAAAGAGATATAGAAGAACTAAAAGTATCAATCACAACTCTACAAAACGCTTTGAGTGAAAGCAAAGACAGAGTTTCAGATCATGAAGACGCTGGTGCAGCCAGTGAAAAGGTAGGAAAGGATCTCCTAAAAACAATGAGAATGCAGGAGAAAATAATTCATCACCTGCAAGATGATGCCAAGACGAACAATGTGAGATTAATTGGTATCAGTTAGAATGAAGGAGTCAATACAAATGGCATAAAAAGAATTTGGGAGAAGTAATTGTGGAAGATTTCCCAAATCTGAGGAAACAATCAACCATTCAGGTTACTGAAGCATACAGAGCACCAAATAACTTCAACTCAACTAAAAACACACTGAGACAGATAATAGTCAAGATCCCAGAAATCCAACACAAAAATAATATACTGAAAGCTGCTAAAGAGAAGAAGCAGATCACATTCAGAGGAAAATCTATCAGAATTACAGCCGACTTCTCTATAAAATCCATGAAGGCAAAAAGGGCATGGAGCAGAGTTCTTCAAGTCCTATATGAAAACAAATTCCAGCCCACATTATTATACCCTGAAAAACTCTCTTTCAAGTTTGATGAAGAAGTGAAATACTTCCACAACAAAGAACAACTAAAGAATTTCATGATGACAAAGCCATCCCTACACAGGCTGCTGAAAGATGTTCTAGAGAGAGATCATAATGACCAGAACTCCATGAATGAGAACAGAAGGAAACAACTAAACAGGACAGACAATTAAACACAGAACACAAAGGAGTAAACAACACCAGGTAAATATCATGATAAACATAAGTCAACACATTTCAATTAAAACCATCAATGTAAATGGACTCAATTCACCAATTAAGAGAACTAGACTGGCACAGTGGATTAGGAAACAAAATCCAACTATATGCTGTATACAAGAAACACACTTAACTCAAGGACATTCATAGGCTCAAAGTCAAAGGATAGAATACAACACTACATGACCCAGCACCTCAAAAAATATCAGGAGTAGCAATTCTGTTCTCAGATAGTCTCAACTTTAAACCAAGAAGGATTGAATGACTCAAAGCAGGCCACTATATATTGGTGAGGGGAAAAATTCAAGAGCAAGAGGTAACACTCATAAATATCCTTGAACCAAACACAGGAGCAGCCAACCGTGTAAGACAAATCTTAATGGACATGAAAAACCTAATAACTAACACTGCAAGCTTAACAGAAGATCTTCACACCTCCTTATCTCAAAAAGATAGATGAACCAGACAAAAAAATTACCAAGAAAATAGAAGAACTGAATCAGAGCTTGGAATAAATGGACCTGGTGGCCATACACACAGCATTCCACCTAACAACAGCTGAATTCACATTTTTTTTCAGCTGCACATGGGTCATATTCCAAAATAGACCACATACTAGTCCAGAGGTCATGTAAGTACATGCAACAAAACAAAATTTATCCCATGCATATTATCTGACCACAATGCAATGAAACTGGAACTAAATGACAGAAAGAAAAAAAAAACAAAAAAACAAAAAAAAACCAGAAAAACCCGGTTAATTCATGGAAATTAAACAACACCCCACTCAGCAAATCAATGCATCACACAAGAAATGAAACAAGAAATTCGACAATATCTACAATTCAATGAAAATTCAAGCACAATTTACCAGAATTTATGGGATGCGATGAAAGCAGTTCTTAGAGGGAAAATCATAGCTATGAGCTCACACTTAGAAAAACAACACGGGCAGAAATAAACACCCTAATGTTGCACCTCTGACATCTAGAAAAAGAAGAGCAAATGAAAACCAGAGCGCAAAAACTGGAAGAATTCAGAAAGTTTAGGGCAGAACTTAATTTAATTGAGATGAAGAAAACAGTTCAAAGAATCCACAAATAAAAAGTTGGTTCTTTGAAAGACTAAATAAAGTTGATAAGCCTCTAGCCACCCTCATCAAAAAGAGGCAAGAAAAATTTCAGGTACGTACAATACGGAATGAAAAGGTTGAAATCACCACAGACCCAGCAGAAATTCAGCAGATTGTCAATAGCTACTTTGAAAAACTTTACAGTCAGAGAATAGAAGACACAGATGAAATGTGTAGATTCCTAGAAAGGTACAAATTACCAAAACTGAACCAAGAACACACAAGCACTCTCAATAACCCAATAACACCCAATGAAATACTAAACGTAATAAAAAGCCCACCGACAAAGAAAAGTCCAGGTCCTGATGGATTCACAGCTGAATTCTATAAGAAATTTATAGAACATATAATCCCTACATTCCTCAAACTCTTCAATGAAATTGAAAAGTAAGCAGTCCTCCCAAAATTATTTCTGGAGGCAAGTATTATACTGATTCCAAAACCAGGGAAAGACACAACCAAAAAGGAGAAC
The DNA here is from genome assembly GCA_004027165.1 of Ctenomys sociabilis. Lineage (NCBI taxonomy): Eukaryota > Metazoa > Chordata > Mammalia > Rodentia > Ctenomyidae > Ctenomys > Ctenomys sociabilis. The sequence goes on along the minus strand of PVKA01013013.1, from coordinate 432 downwards.
TACAGGCCAATCTCCCACATGAACATAAACACAAAAGTACTCAATAAAATCCTAGCAAACAGAGTACAGCAAATCATCAAGAAGATCATACACCATGACAAAGTATCCCAGGGATTCAAGGGCGATTCAATATTTGAAAATATATAAATGTAACACACTATATTAATAGACTGAAATCTAAAAACCACATGATCATCTCAATTTATGCAGAGAAAGATTTGTCAAAGTTCAACAGTCATTTATGTTCAAAGTCCTATAGAAAATTAGCCACAGAGGAAAGAGATTGAAGTTCTATAGTGTGCCTGGGGAGAGTCACATGAAGAGAAAACTTTCTCTCAGGCTCTCACAGAGAGCAATCTGGTCAAGCATTGGCCGTGACTCATCCACATGGATGACACAGACAAAGGAACTACAGAATAATGTACAGGACTA
>PVKA01013012.1:0-56211 GCA_004027165.1 Ctenomys sociabilis | reverse complement strand
GTGACTGATTAGTTTAGTCCCCGATCCTTGTACAGTAATCATTTATCACAGGGCAATCTCTCATGACACAAAATATAGTGCCCTAGTGACTTTTCACTCTCCGGCACTCACTGACAGCAAATGAAAATGACAGTGCCTGCCAGGTCCAGCCATAACTCACACTCATTTCCAGAAAGCCTTCTGCAAAATAATGAGATGCGCACTGCCTAGAGGTTGCAGCAAAGACCAGCCACGCTGCGTTCAGATAAATCAGCCCACAGATGATCGATCCACCCAGGAATAAAAGCCATTCCACCACCCTACATATTTTCAGGTATACTTTAAGCGACTGAGTTTAGTGTGATATTCCTCTTCTGTTATAACTGAAAACGTGACAAATACCACCCTACCTGATATTGAATTTGAGTAATAAGGAGAAATGATTTTGTGTCCTCATCTTATTTGCGATTTCTCTTGCACAAATAAAATGTTTGCAACTAAAGTAATACAAGAATGATGACATCATGATGATGATGTTGTATCTTATAGAATCATAGAATGCGTTCTGCTTTGCAAAGCGCCACTTTTGTCACTTTATCTCTACTATGTATTTTACTAAATAGATTGTGTGGGTAAATTATATATTTTTCAGGTCAGATAATAAAACCCAAAACTTGTAAATACACAAAACTATGCAACTTCTTAAAGAATTAAGGAAGTGAAAAGGGGCAGGGGCTTAAGCCAGGCCTCCTAGTCATCTGTCCCACAGTGTCCTACTCCAGCAGGTTGTTGAACTACTTGAGTCGTAGGTCCATTTTACAGATCATGGTACAAATTCAATATCATTACATAAAGGTAGGATTTACAAACAATAGGTCTGGGGCTGACCAGATGGCTCAGTGGATTAGAGTGCCTGCTTAGGCAGACACAGAGATCAGAGTTTTGATCCCCAGCCTGCCTTGCAGGCCCCACCCCCCAGGAAGCACTGAGACAGCAATTGAGGCTGGGTGTGGTGGCCCGCGCCTGTAATCCCAGCAATTGGGAGGCTGAAAATGAGAGAATTACTACAAGTCTAATCTGTGTAGCAGGACCCTGTAGATCCTGTGCTAAATAACATTTTTTAAAAAAAACAATGGGTCTATACAAAATAAAGCAGAACAAAATAGGTAACTTGACCAAAAATATTTTACTCTTAATTGAAAAAAAGCAAGTTAAGAAATGGAGGAATTGCCGCACTTATATCTTGAATATATTTTCGAAACAGTCTTAATCAGCCACTGATGCTGATTGAAGGGCATGAAGATGCTGTTGAGGGGTTAACTTTAGGGGAGAGACAAGTCTAATATCTCATGGCAACCAGGAGTGGTGGCACACACTTGCAGTCTCAGAATTTGAGAAATAGTAAGATCACTGTGAGCTCGAGGCCAGCCTGTGCTACACTGTAAGACCCTGTCTCAAAATCAAAACACAACAAAGTCTCATTGTAAATGTTAGTGAGTGGGGCACAGAAATGAAGCTATCTCTTATACAGTTTGTAGCCCATAATGAAATAGAAGTGTTAATCCAAATAGATTGCATCAAGAGAGACAAACTAAAGAGTCTGACTTGCTAAAGGAAACAAAATTAGCATGCACGTCACAGCGATTATAGATAACCCACGAAGGACATGCCCATCTCTAACGCTCTGCTCTACCATAGTCTAAAAAAGGTTGGCTTTCAAAGGATTTCCAAGACTTTGTTACTTGCACGTTCTCTGTGAACATTGGTGTTCATCTTCACCAGTGATTTGTAAGCTCTAGGGTCCCCCCAAATACCCCACTTATTGGTGCATAAGAGACTTTTAAAATTTATATACAATTTACTAACCATAAAAGTCATAGCAAAAGTGTACAATTTTGTTAATTATCTATAACGCTGTGCAACCATCACCATTATCCAATGCCAGAACATTGTCATTACCCCATAAAGAAGCCCCGTCACCACTAGCTATGTATGACCCCTTCCCCTTTCTCTCGACTCCTGGAACATGTTAGTTTGTTCTCTGTTTCCATGCATCTTCCTATTCCACAGATTTAATGCAAAGTGAATAAATGATATATGCAATCTGTTGTGACAACTAGTTTCTTTCACTTAAAATAATGTTTTCATGTTTCATGCATGGCAGAGAAAGAACTCATATGCAGTCTTGGTGGTGATATAATTTGCATAGCCATTATGGTGAAAAGTATGGGTATCCTCAAAAAACTGAACTATGATCCAAGAATCTCATTTTTGAGTATATAGCCAAAGGAAATGAAATTATCATGCCAAACTGGTAAGTGCATGCCTATGTTTATTTCTTTATTATTCACAATAGACAATAGCTAAGATAGCATCAACCTAGTCCATTGATAAATGAATGAAGAAAGGAAAGGTGGCATGGATACACAATTAAATATTGCTTAGCCATGCAGAATGGAGTCCTGTCATTTGTAGCATGATGAAAGTGGTGGACAATTTGATAGGTGAACTAAGCCCAGTGCAGAAAGGCAAGCATCACTCGTTCCCTACTACATGTAGGGAAAAAACTTTCTTTAAATTACCTGACTGCAGAATAGTGATCTAACACTTGAGAAGAATGTATACAGGAAGGGTGAATTACATGGAAACAAAATTATATTAGTTCATGCTGTATGTATTTGAGAAGTATCACATAATATGCACAATTAATTAATGTCTATTAATTAATGTTAATGTAAAAGAAAATATTTAAAAATAAAAATCTTTAAGCTCCTGGGGAGGAGTTCATCCACACTGCAGAATGAATCAGTATTTCATTTATTTGTATAGCTGAAAAATAGTCCACTGTCAGCACACTTCATGTTTGTCATCCATTCATTCAGCAATGGACATTTGAGTGGTTTCCACTTAATTACCCTAATATGATTTTGACACATACTTGTTGAAAAATGAGCAATCTACTAAATATTAATGTTATCTATTAAATTGCTAGTAAACATGTTAAAATACTCAACATAATTAGAGTAAGAAAACTAGAAATAGACACAAGGCAAGATCATTTTCCAGTCATCAGACAAACCAAGCCTGAGAACTATTGCCTGCAAGTGTAAATTATCATCCTGTACCATCATCTATGGGGTACATTTAGGTGAAGGTATTTTAAGGTAAGTTTGTAGTTTGCTCATACACTTTAGCTACCTATGTCTACCTGAGAGAGGAGGCTAATGTTCTAATATAAAATGAAAGAAAAACCACTTTGAAGATAGTAATTTATATTGATAAAATAAAGAAAACAACCCTAAATATCCAATGACCATAGGTGTTTAAAGATAATATACAGGATACCTATAATTAAATTGACCATATTCATAATTCTATTTTGAAAGGGTTTTTGTAGCATCAGGATGTATTGTGTTCAGTGAAAACAAGTTCTGAGCTATGTAAAATTTTCATAGAAAATTTTAAATTTGCAAAAATAAATAAAAATGTCAATACAAAAGTTCCTGAAAAGCTAAATTTGTCACTCACCTATTTGGGTCATTTGGGTGTATACAAAATGGTAGAATCGTAGATAGAAAAGTGACTTTGTGCTCAGGTAAAGCTTTTATGTACTGTGAACTAATGCATTTTAAAAATTAATTGATTAATTAATTTATTTATTTTGTGTATTTAGTACAAGGTCTACAGGGTCTCACTACACAGACTGGAGCCATAGTGACACTCTTGTTTTCATCCTCCCAAGCACTGGGATTATGGGTGTGCACCACCACACCCTGCCTCAGTTGCCATCTCTGTGCCCCAGGGCAGCAGCCAGCATGGCACCCTGGGAATTAAATTCTGACCCCTGTGTCTGTGTAAGCAGGCACTTTAATTTAGTGAGCTATCTGGCTGGCCCACTAGCACCTTTTTTTAATAGTAAGTTGTAAGAAGGCAAAGAATGATTTTAACCAGTATCATCCCTAAATCAAATATATAACAAATTCTTTTAATTAATAAAAATCTTTTTACTTCCATAGACTTTGTCTATCCTATCCAACATGTATGCTTAGAATTGCTTTCTGGTAATTATAACTGTGGAGAACAAGGTAAGAGAGGAACAGAGAATCAGGTGAGATAAGGTCCATAATTCCTTCCAAATGAGTCTTCCCAAACAATTGAAAGATTAGTTGCCTCCATTCCCTGCTCATCTGCTTGCTTCAGAGAACCTTCTAGAACAAAGGGCATATTGGAAATGTTAGACATTTGGCACATATGTAAATGGATGCAGAGACAGAGAGAAATGGCATTAAGTCCCGTATGGTGTGAAATATGCCACACTCAGTTTTCTTGCCAACACAGAAATGTGTTTTCACTGTGTCCTTGTGCCAAGTGACAGGTGAAAGAGGGCATCCTAGCCCTTGAGGGTAAATCGAGCAGAAACGGCTTTCATGTTTATGCAACTGGTGCAAGTTGTGCGTCTCTGGAAGCTTTAAACACATTTGCCCCAAGCATCTTTTTTACATTATATTTAAATATTTAGGCCCCTTTCCTAGAAAATATAGTCCCACATGGTCCTAATTCTCTTCTATTCAACTTATCAAAACATTATTCTATAAGATTCACTTTAAGAAAAGCATCTGAGCTTCTAGTACGAGACTGGTATTAGTCCTTCTTATACATAGGTTTTTTAAATGACTGATTTTGCATGCCCTTAGGTTTTGTGTGCATTTGTGTGACCTCAGTTTCATTCACAGTTGAATGCCTTTGAATTTGGCCACAGACATTATCCAGGCAATTCACGTGTAAGTACCTGGCAGTTCAAATGAAGTCAAGTAAAGAATGGTTGGAAATGATATGTTTTGATTTTTGTTTGTAGGCAAGTGAAAGAACACCTTAATCACCCTACTTCTGTCTGTGCACATATTGAAGTCAAATCTTAGTTTCTCTTGTAAATCAATAATAGGCAAAGTTAATTGAGAGAATATATTATGTGTTTAGGCTTCTGTTATTTTATTTTATTTTTTTGCATGCAAGCTTTCATTTAATCCTTAGGAGATGACAAGAGAAATTAATTTGGTTAGCAGGTGAAAACATTAAAGGAAAATTATCTACTAAAAACTTACTTTCAGAAATATGCAGAGAAGTTTCATTGATTGTAATCCCAAACTGGAAATAATTCAAATGTCCAAAACAAATCAATGAATAAAAAGATTGTGATATGTTTATATAAGGGAATATTATAAAATGATTTAAAAAAAAAAAACCCTGACACTCGCAGGCATTGAAATATGGATAAATCACAAAAAAATCATGTTGAGCACAGTAGCCCCACCAAAATAAATACATACGGTATGAGTCTATGTATATTATGTATGGAACAGATAAGATTTTTTAAAAAATGTATTTAGTACAGGGTCTCACCACACAGATCAACCTCTGAGTGATCCTTCATGTTTTTCAGCTTGTCAAGAATGGGGATTACAGGTGTGTGCCACCACACCCAGTCTCATTCACTGTCTCAGAGAGTCCCAGGGATGGGGATGGCGCAGCAGGCCAGGGATCAAACTCCAGCTCCTGCATTTGCTGAACAGGTGCTTTAATCTGCTGAGCTATCTGGCCTGGTTTTGGAACAGGTAAGATTAAGCTAGAGTGATAGAAATTAAAAAATGGTAGTTATTCATTGTAAAGGGACATGAAAGAATTCAGGAGTGATAGAAATGCTCACTCCTGAAGTAGTGCATATATATATATATATATATATATATATATATATATATATATATATATTTGCTAATTTAAAAAACTAATTGAGACATGCATTTTATTTTAGAAAAATCATATCTAAAGAGGATAGTGATAGATGATAAATGAATAGACAGACACCTAATAGATAAACAGAAGAGAAGTCTTAGTATTTCTTATGGTATAAAATAAAAATCATTTGATTAAATTGTAGTTTTGGGAAAGCAGAACCTGAACACAGTCTAACTGCTTGCCAAACAGTTCATGAGATAATCCAAAAGGACATTTGCCAACAACTGTGTGCAATCCATTCTCCTAGCTGCTGAGAGGATAAGGAAGTTCAATTAAATGTGTTAATACATGCAAAGTGTTTATAGCAGTGCCTGGAATATTGTTAAAAGATCAGAAGTGTTAACTACCATTATTATGGTAAGGTATGAACCTTGCTCTCAAGACAATTATAGGGTATCTTGGGAAAGAGTAATTCATAAATCGTTAATCAACAATATAAGAATCAAAATTTAGTGTTAGAAATGGCACTAGGAGTATCTAGATCCAAGGCCAGAAACTGCCTGTCTACATGTGCGAAGTAGCTTAAGACACCAAAGTAAAGCAGGGATGTGAGTGGCACAGAATTCTCACCCAAAGGGACAAGTTCTTGGCATCAACCTGGTGCCACACCTAAGTGAGAAATCTCCCAGCTTATAGAAGTACATATGCTAATACATTGCGCATTAAGAAGTTGTGGGAACACTCAGGTCATGTGAGTGTCTGTCCTCATGTCCCTCTTCTCACTCCTTCTCAGTCTTAAAAAGGGAACCCAACCTAGAAGAGTTAAGTGATGTGCACAAAATCGAGCTGGCCACATCTCTGTGGATTCATTTGTTCTTGTCTGGACAGCTTCAGCAAAGCTTCAGGACCTTGTAAGCTTGGTATAAGAATTGGATTTAAACATTAGAAGAGAGGGGAATTAACATGGCAAAGGGTTAGGGAGGTAAAAGCTCAAAATGGACCCAGTGGATGAAAGGTCATTCCAGTTTGAGGTGAAAAAAGTCTTGAAACGGCTTAATGAGATCTCTAGGACTTGAGAAAGTTTTCGATCATACCCTACTCTCCATGGGGGCCAAGAGAGTGTGTGGACAGTAAAACAGCATTAAGAAAGGTAAAAAATGGAGCTTGCCAAAAGATGGCTTGTGCAATGCACTGGGAAGATGGAGATATTTTAGAAGGAGCTGTGAGAACATAGAGAGCATTTTCTGTTTTTTGAATTGAGTCACACAGGACCTGGAAAGGAAGTTTCAATTACACAAATTTTCCTCCATTCCTGCACTGCCAAAGGGCAAGGAAGACCACGCATACTGAATCAATTCCTGTTATTTCCTCTTTTGCATCTTCTTGTATGTTAATTTCTTTAAAGACAATTTGTTACTTGTTAGAGGAATGAGGTAGGGATGTAGGCGCTCATAGCAAGGACAAAAGACACTTTAATGTCCCATTTCTGATCATCAAAGTGGGAATTTTAGCGAAAAGATTCAGTTCTTTTGAGATGGAGGATTTTTATAAATTTTCTTCCATTTCCTGTTTTTCAAAGAAAGATGTCATCCTGGTAGATTTCATTGCAGTGTCTCTTCTAAAGAAAATCTCTGACTGACAGGAAGAGGGAGGATAAAAATGTTGCAGTGATGCTGTAGTAAGAATGGTCATATCACGGGGCTCCAGCTTTCTTCTTGGGTGACTCAGGTCCCGAAATCACAGGAGACTCAATTCATCAGTAGTCTGCATGCTTCTTGTGGGTTCCCGCAATGCAAAGAAGAGACTCTAAAATCCCAGCATGCCTCCTCCTCGGCTGGAAGTATGGCTGGGCAGTTGCCAAAACTGATTACTGCACCAGGTCTTAATGATACTCTGGCCAAAAGCCAAAGGGCATACCACTTGAACAAGAAACATCTGAGCTCCACTGTGGTCAGACTTTGAAGTATCTGCAACTTAAGTAAGATTAAATGGTGAACCAAGGCCAGCAAGGAGCGTTAGTGGCAGTGACCAGAACCAGTGAAGGCATCAGACCATGGATAGTGCCGGCAGACCTTGGCGCACTCCGTGGTCTCCCACTAATCACATTTTGACAGTCTGAGATAGGACAGCTGCTGCGCAATCAAGGATTCTGAATTGCCTCAGCTGTCTTCAGGACATGGAAGCAACACTCGTTCCCCCCATCCCCACCCAGGTTTTCCATCTGATGGAGTAGGAAAGGAAGGAAAGTAGAAGAGCTACAGTTTACCCAAGTAAATAGTTATCACAAGAGATCTTATGAGTCAAACTCAAAGAATCAGATTCAGCCTAACTTTGCTTTTCATCCTTCCATTGAACATATTTGGGTTTTTTTTTTTTTTTTTTTTTTTTTTTTTCTTTCAGTATCAGGGATCAAACTCAAGATCTTGCACTTGGCAGGCACTTAATGCCACTCAGCTGTATTCTGAACCCAATTATTGGGTTCTTGAGTACAGTCTGAGTTTAGATTCATAAAAAAGCTCATCTAAATGTCTTTGTAAGAAAATCGGTGACCCTATTTTGTATATTTCCATTGCAGATGTATTCAGATAACCAATATATTTTTTATTTCTAGAGTCCCTTTCAACCATTAATTCAGCACATATGTATTGAATGCTCACTGTATTCTAGATCCTGTTCTGAGCCCTGGATTCCATGTTGACTGAGGCAGATACGTTCTTCATTTTGAAGCTGAACAGTCTTTAAATGGAGACAAATATTAATCAAATCTGTCAAATGAAGATAAAAATACATTGTGATAAGTGTCAAGAAGAAGACTTTTTTGAGATCTCACAACATTTGAGTGGAGAATTTAACCTTACCAGGTAAATGAAGGAAGGCTTTAGTAAAGAATTAATGATTTATTTATACTATTAAAAGTTAAAGAAGCAAAAGGAATATAGACTCCTATTAGATGAAATAGTTGCAGTGGGGTGCAAAAATTCAGTTTATGCAGGTTCACAAATGTAGAATGCTGTGATTTTAGGAGTTTCACAAGCCCATTGTTGAGAATATTACAGTATAGAAAATAAAACATAGCAAGTGCTTCAAAATCAGGATTTTCTATGGAGGATGAAATTTTATTTCCTCTTTTGAGAGCCATTCTTTTGACAACTGCCAGAACATGATCGCAAAGCAGTGTGGTAGGAGGGAGAAATTCAGATATGCTGGAAAATAAAAAAAAGCAAGTATCTGAAAATGAAATAATGAAGAGAACAGGGCAAGATGAAGCAGAGATAAGCAGGCACTGGACCATGCATGACTGTGAGGTGTTGGTAAGCAGCCAGTCTTCTTTTTTTTAGTGGAACTAGAGATGGAATTCAGGCCCTTGCACTTGCCAAGCAAGTGCTTATTCTACTGAGCCATCTCCCCAGCAGTCAGTGTTCTTAGGAGAAATGAGAAGCTGTTGATATATTTGTAAGCAGGCTGAATACTCTGAACAGATAGAAGTATTGATGAGGTCTTTCCAGCTGAACTTTTGAAACTGGTTTGGAAGAATGCAACAGAAGATGTTTGTGTCCATTGTAAAGCTACTGAATAGTCTATAAAATAGGAAATAGTAGCACAACAATTATGGTAGACACCTAGCAGAATAAATATATTATGGACATGAAAACCTATACGATTTGATGAGGATTTGACATGGGACTCAATTGACACAGATTTCATAAATTTATGGCTCTTCATAATAGTTAAAAAATATAGAAGAGATCAAACTGTTTGGTGGCAAGAAGAAATATAATGAGTTGTTTTAGAACATCTGCCTTAACGTGTTTCAGATGGTCTAAAGGACAACAGGAGGCTGGCCTGGTAGCTCAGAGGAGTAAAGTGCCTGCTTAGGCAGAGAGCAGCAGCAGGATTTGATTTCTGGCATGCCATGCTGACCCTGGCTGGCCACAGAGCCCACTTAGGCTGTGATTGAGACTGGGTGTGGTGTGCGCCTGTAATCCCAGCACTTGGGAGGCTGAAAACAGGAGGATCACTATGAGTTCAATCTATGTAGTGAGACGCTATAGATCCTGTCCTAAATACAGAAAGGAAAAAAAAAAAAAGGACAAGAGGAATAAAGGACCTGGACTGGGAGCATGAATCTAAGGCATACCTAAGAGATGACAGAAAATGTTTGTATGGTGAAATATGGTGGAAGTATGGAAAGAGAAGATTGTTGGACTGAGTACTGAGATTTAGTTCTCAATTTTAAAGATCTGTTCAGAAAGACACGCCCTCAACGGAGAATGAACAGGAATAATGAGAATTCCGTTAGCTTCAGTAACAAATAATCGATAGGTTTATCAAGTGCTGACATAATAACGTCAAGGAGAAAATTTGGGAACTGAAAGTGGTGGAGCGAATAAGACGTGAAGAAACAGAGATAATAAATATGAGCCTCTCTTTTAAGAAGATCAGCAGAGATGGATAGAATTCTGGGATCTCAAAATCTCTATCTGGGAAAAAATGTGCATGCATGTTCTAAGTACCTAATGCATTAAGAATGTTTAAGACAAGGGCAAGGGAGATAGCTCACTGGCATAAGTGCCTGCCTGGCAAGAGCAAGCTTCTGGGTTCAGTCCCTGGTACAAGTAAAAGATGTTTCAAATGAAACATTGGGAAAGTACAAATTGAGGAGTATTTGTGTGTAAGACAAATTACTTTCAGGGATAGTCAAGGGGAAGAAATGGGACTCACAGAAAGAGATACTGGAATCTATGGTGCTGAGGAGACAGCAACTAATGGGCAAGACAAAATGATCCACACTGAAAAGCTACAGGATGTCCTGTCCGATGCTTTCTATTGCATCTGTAAGGTGTAGAGAGTGAATTTACCTCAGCTATGGGGAAAATTAGACCAAATGCCCTTAGAGTTTCTCCCTGAAAAATCACTGTACCATAACTTAAACTCACTAAATGTTAAATTTTTCAGTTATGGAAAATCTAAAAATTTAGATACAGAAATTAATAATAAGTGCATTCCCTAATGTATATTGGAGATCTACACTACTACACATTTTACTAAGCACTAGAAGTCAAGAATAACTGTGAGTTGGAAGAAATAATGAAATACAAAAATGCATACAACTAATAAAGTAATTATTAACTTCAATCATTGCCACAAAAAGATGAGCAAAATCCAGAATTCTCAGAGGAGGGAGATATTTGGATTGGGGACCAGAAAATCCATCCAGGACTCTAGATGCCAAATACAATGCCTTTCTCACTACCCACATGTAATATTACTCTTATTATTCCACAAAAAAGGAAATTTTGTGTAAATCTATTTGAGTAATCCACAGAGATGAGACAATCTTTCATCTGTCTTGTTAATATGCTCCCATCCCTAATCCAAGATCAACACTCACAGGCATTATTGGCTGAGAACTATATGATTTGGATTCTGGTATAAACCATTCATTTCCCTTTAAACATTAGTTTGGAAACCATTAAGTAGTGCGTGGCCTTTACCCCACATTTATTATTCACTAGAACAACTCTACTAAGCTATGTCTACACAAGGCCACAGAATCAACCACATTTTTGTTAGCTTATTATTTTTTTTTGTTACTGTCTCTGTCATAACTCTGACCAACTAGTGAGAAGTACCCAATATGCTATGCTCTTTTTCAATGCCTTTTATCTTCTAGGTTAAACTTGTACAAATGGTTATGAAGCAAACACTTCAGAGCTTGATATGTTGGCATTAGATGGAGTAAAACAGGCAGTGAAATGAACATGAATCCTCCAGAAGAGCCACAGTTGCCTGCGGTAGGGCCAAGGGCATCTGGGAGCAAAAATGAGAGACAGTTTGGGTTTTTTAGAAACTTGTAATGCAAATCCAGACACTGAATTTTGAACGTGATTTTAAAAGTTAGTTCTTCTAGTAGGAAATAGAAGCACTAAAATCATTCTGGGAACAAAAACCGTGTGGCAATGAATGTATTCCTGTTCAGCCAATTTAATGTAAATTTTTTAAAGTACCAAATACTTCATTCATTGCCTCTCTTTAGGGCACTTTCCAGCTCTGGGGACTCATCCACAGCTGCTTCCCTCTGACTGGGAGAAGAATGTGGTGAGGGAAGGAGTTATGATTGATTCATTAGTCTGTTTGCTCCACAAACAACCCACCACCTGCCAATTAGCAAGCATTACAACTGAATGCCATGGGAGAGCTATAAAGATGAAAATGCTATTGAGAAATGTGCACTGTTAGGGAGCACATGGTAATGGAAGGAGGAGTGCGGAATGACATTTATGCTAAACAGGCCTGAGAGCAACACGCTGTGGAAATTCCAAGGGGTAAGACAGCTTCTGATGGGGAGGCATGTTAGGAAAAGCCTCTTTTCAGTGTTCAAGGATGAACAGAATATGCAGATTTGGAAAAAAATATGGGGAGGACCTTCTAGACTACAGTATCTGTCTTTGAGAAGTTACAAAACCTGAAATTTTGTGGCACATACTACTGCATAAATTCAGATAAAAATTTTGCTTCCTTACCCTCCCTCCAGTTTGGGAACCATTAAAATGTAAAAATGCTGATGACTAGTTTAATGAATAATTTGTTATAGCAAATCAGAACCACAGACTCCCTCTAAGTTTTCCTCTCCTGGGTGTTATTACTGGGGCCTCTCTCAATATCTAACCACACAGGAGGGAAACCCTGGTGAGCCACAGCTCAGGCCCAGGGCAGCTTGCTCCGCATTTGATTTGGAACAAAGACACAGTCATCAAACAGGGAGGAGAAGCCAATTATTGGGACATTAGAGGAATAACCTTTTTTCTAAGTGCAAAATACACAGCCTTCATGTGAATTACATTTCCAATGGGTCCCCTCACCAGCAAATCTTATCTCCCAGAGGCTGCATTCCTGAGCCAGTGGGGAGGCAAAACTAACCATGCATCATACTGGAGCAGAAAGGCAACAAACCAAAATAAGAGATTAATTTTAAAAAAACAAAACAAAACTAAGTGCTAATCCGATGGTGGTTTTTCAAGAATGCCTCAAGCATTAGTAGGTCATTAAGGCTTTGTTAACAGGCCAGGAAAAAAATGTAAGAGGAGGGAAAAAATAGGTCACACTTCTGTTTAAATTCACACAGGCATGGAAATTTCATCAAGTCACACCGTTGCTGCTGTGATGCAAAGAACCACAAGCATTTCAGCCAAGCTTCTCGTGGGTGCAGCAGCCCCAGGTGAGGTCCTCCTTCCTTATCCTGAAGGGAGGCCATTCACCTGAATTGTCTGTTGCAGATCTGCAGAGGGGAAAGTGCTCTCTCCTATTGTAGGCATCTGAATTACATAGAAATATATGCAGTCAGACAGGGTCAGGCCCTTAAGACAAGATGGAAGACAAGGTGACTTTACAACTGGGAAGAGATAGACACTCTGGTGTGGACCACACATCAAGACCAAGACAAAAGAGGAAACACAGCTACATACTTCCCTAGGGAGGGGTATCCGGGATTGATATTCTAAATAGGTATCAATCACCTTTAAAGAGCACAAATGAGTTACTAGCCCAACCCCAGCAGGAAGAGATCCTATGCCATAGTCATGCCCCCCTGACTTGCTTCCCCATTTAGTCCAGTGCTTAATGAATTTTACCTGAGTGATGATGCTTGTAATCTCATTGGTTGACCATAGTTTTGTCCCGCCTCATGCCACCTAAGCAAGTTCCCATGGCTTCTCCACCACCTTAGACCTACCTCACCGCATGGTTTTCCTCTATAAAAGTCCCTGGAAAAGACAGCTTCCTGGGGACAACCCGCTTGGGCTCCCTTCCTCTCCCTCTCTCAGACAGGAGCTTTCTTTCCCTCAATAAATATATTCTGCTCATAACCTCCATTTGTTCCTAAAATTCATTCTTTGGTTTTAGAGCACAGGAACTCGTCCCAGGTACCTCGTAGGTTGGGAGGTCAGTTTTTCTCTCTGTGTCATTTAGAGGTTTTCCTGTGTCACTATCTTGCAGAAAGCTGTTTCACTATGATTACTTTTTTCGATCAAATGTAATGCCTTCCACTCCCTCTAGTAACCTAAAAACTGCCTTCATAATTGTTCTAAATTTCTTTCCTTTAGGCTATTTGTCATATAATACAGGTTGACTAAAATTTATCTGCAAAGCTTGAGACCAAAAAGGGTTTCAGGTTTTGTATTTTGAGGGGTTTTGGGAATATTTACATTGATACAATGGCATGTCTTGAGTGAGGGATCTAAATCTAAACATGAAATTCATGTATGTTTCATATACAGTTTATACACATAGGCATAATTTGATTATTCTGCATAATATTCTTAAAAATCTTGTTTGTGTGAGAAATTTGTGTGTGACGGATCACCAGGCTTGCAGCAGTATTTTGGTGCTCATGCAACAGTTTTGGGGGCAACCAGATAGCTCAGTGAATTAAAGCATCTGCTTAGGCAAAAGCATGGACCAGGGTTTAATGCTGTGCCAGCCCTGCCCCCAGGGCACACTGACTGTGATTGAGCCTGGGTGTGGTGGCTTGTGCCTGTAATCCCAGCACTTGGGAAGCTGAAAACAGGAGGATCATTATGAGTCTGATCTGTGTAGTGAGACCCTGTATTAAAAGACACACACACACACATACACACACACACAAAGTTTTGGGCGTGGGATCACGTCAGACTTTCAGCTTTCAGCTTTCCATCACGGTGACTCAATTTCTAAGGAAATGACTTAGAAAGGGGGAAGCTTGTGTTGGGACATGGGCTTGGCAGCCAGTCAGTGGCTTGGTCCATTGCTGTGGGCCAGAGACAAGACAGGAGCAAGGCAGCACAGTGCACAGAATGGAGTGGCGCACCAAAGCCATTCAACTCATGCAATCAGGAAGCCAAGGAAGAGAGAGCCAGAGATGAAGCAGCCGGGACCAGAGTTCGAGTCATTCCACCATGACTGGCCCTCTTCCAATAGGTCCGTCTCTTGCTTCCTTCACCTCCCTTGGATTATGTTCTTTATTGGTTGTAGGTTCAGTGACCTGATGAAGTAAGAGCCCTCATGAACCACTCACTTCACAGGCCCATCGATTGGCAATGGGCCTTCAGCACAGTGAATGTCTTGGAGAGACGTGAGACAAGAGATACGGCTGAGGGTCTGGCTCTCAGCCGTAGCAGATGCTCAACCTGTATGGCTTTCTCCACCCTTATTGGTTCTATTGCGTGATCTTAGACCACACATACACTTCACCAACTTCAGCCTTCTCTCCTGAAAGATGCCCACCAGGGCTCTGTGCCTTATTGGCTGAGAATCGAGTTAAAGGCCTGGAGGACAGCCTCACGATGCAGAGTAAAAAGCTATTGCTATCTCCATTTTTTTAGAAAACCAATATTTTTCAGGAACTCAAAGTATTATTTAGGAATGGAATCTTATTTTCAATACCTTTACATACTTCTCAACATTATTAATCAAATTTTGATAATTTTTATCTAGCTATGGTGAGACAGAGATGATAAAAATTTAGTCATATGGAAAATATTTGTTTGACATGAAAGCTAAAAAAAGTGAGCACATACATCTGAGTAGTACATTTTCTCCAGGAGCACATGCTCCCTGTGTAAGCAGCCGCTTACACACTATGCACATGCACACATCATACACATACGCCATACATGTAAATTGCATATCACATAAATGTACACACATACACCTGAGATCATATACACATGCAAAGCTCAAGTATTAAGATCTATTTATGACTTAATTAGTTAGAATCCTGTGTTTCAGTTGGCTCAAAGGAACAGTGAGGAGGTGAATTTAATTATCAATATCTCATAAGACTTTATTTTTAAAGAAAAACTTCAGTCAAGTTGAATTTAACAGTATTTGATCTGGCCAGATAGCTCAGCAGGCTAAAATGCCTGCTTAGGCAGATGCAGGAACAGTGTTCAATCCCTGTCATGCTGTGCTGGCCCTGCCCCCCTGGGGCACACGGAGACAGCGAGACAGCGATTGAGACTGGGAGTGGTGGTGGGGACCTGTAGTCCTAGCGCTTGGGAGGCTGAAAACAGAAGAATCAGTAAAGTCCAATCAACATAGCGAGACACTGTATTAAGTTTATAAAAACAAGCAAACAACATCAGAATTTAGCAGTATTTGAGCAAAGAACTATTTCATGAGTCCAAAAAAAAAAAAAAACTGATTCAGAAAACTTTGCCTTATCCCGTGGCTGGCTACATCTTCAGCAAGTGATCAGGAAATGACACTGCCAGCTTAAAACATGAACAACTGCAGCTCTAGGTTAAAGTTAATTCAGCTTAACAATATATAGTGATTGACAACCTTGTGTGGACAATCTGAATGCTATAGTCAAAGTTATCAAACTGCAGTTTTGAAGATGGAAGAACACTAAAACTGTCTAATTTAAGATAAAATTGCTTATGACAGTCTCTCTGTCTCTGTCTCTCTGCCTCTCTCTCTCTACTGCATTTGGTACAGGGTCTCTCTAGATAGCTCAGACTCATAGTGATCCTCCTGTTTTCAGCTTCCACAGCACTGGGATTGCAGGCATGCACCACCATGCCTGGTTTCAGTGGGTGGCTGAGCATGCCCCGGGGCAGGGCAGGGGCAGCTTGTGGTGCTGGGGATTGAGCCCGTGTCCCTGCAGTTCCCTAAACAGGTGCTTAGTCTATGGAGCTATCTCACTGCCCCTTATACGTAGGCTCTTTTGGATCATCCTGCCCTGCCCAGGACTTTCTTCCAACTCCCTACTCCTTTTGCCCTTCTCTCTGCTAGTGATATAGTGTTAGCAAGAGAGGCAGTCCTGTGCTCGTCCTGTCTGTCTCAAAATCCCATGCTGTGACTAAACTGCCTTCTCCTTTCCCAGCTCTTTGGGTCTCCCAACTAGCACTTGAGTGGCCTGAATTTACAAGGAATCTGCACCCTTTGCTGCACCACTTGAGGTCATGAGACAGAGAAAGGGACCTGGGGAACCCTCTTCCTGTGTAAACCATGCCACATCAACATTTCTGTTCTGAGACTCTACCTTACAAACCTGAGAAGGGAGCCCTAGAAGGTTCCTAGCTTGCTTGAGCCCTGTTTGCAATAGCAGAGGTAGGCTTGCATGATTTCCTAATATCTGAAGGCTCTCTGAGTTTGGACTCAGTGGTAGGTTGGTATGTGGCTTCTGAGTTTGGACTCAGTGGTAGGTTGGTATGTGGCTTCTATGTGACTGGTACCAAACATCCCTAACTGTGAGCTGCACCTTTTCCAGTGTTTCTCCTACCGCCGGCTACCACACCATCTACACTGGGCTTGGAAAGTTTTCTTACATTATAATTTGCTGTGGTTTATGTAAGTAACTCTATCCTCCAAGTCTACCAGATCCTAAGTCTTTTGGGGATCAAGAAACATGCTCTTAAATGAAACTCCAGTTTGCTACAGAAAACTCCAGCTTCCAAGACCATGTCTCTTACTAACTTTTGTAAACATTCAGAAATTGTGCTGCCTTCTTTGCCTGTGGCTGTATCTGCTTTTACCCCAGAGGATCATATCTCTGAATCAGTGGGTAGGGATTCTTGAGACAAGCAACAATTGCAGAAAGAAAAACCTCAGGTGCTGTGGAGGTACTTCAGTCCTTAATACTTAAATAATTGAAAAGTCACTGATTGATTGTGGAAGACAACTTTTCTACCTATTCTTTAGCCAATGTCAGGGTTTTGATGACGATGATGATGATGATGATGATAAAACAAAATTTTTTTAGGGTGGTTTGTTTAGTTTTTAATGTGTTTCTCTCACATAGCAGTTACCCTTGTCACCACAGTGGAGGGGGGCCTATCCCCCAATGAATGAATGCTTATCTAGTGGACCGACACCAGCTGAGAGTCATCCTTTTACTGAATTTAATTCTGATAGCATCTAGCTGGAGATAGCATCAGATCCCGCGGGTTAAAGGCTCTGTCTCACAAGACTTCCCTTGTTTCAGATGCTGATCAGAGGTAGTAGATGGTAACCTGTATTTGTAAGCAACTGTGTCTATAGATAGACTGGCATAAATTGCTTATGGACAAAGCATATGAACTGCCACCATTAAGCCCCCATTTATTTATTTATTTATTTATTTATTTATTATATATTTATTTTGGTGGTACCAGGGATCAAACTCAAGACCTTGCTCTTATCAAGTAAGCACTTATTCCACTGAGTTATCTCCCTAAGCCTCCTTTTAGATTATATTTTATAAGGGATTCTTACCTTTTGTTGTTTTACTACAAACTCTGGAGAGTTTAGCATATATATATATATATATATATATATATATATATATATATATTATATTATATTATATATATAAGGGATATCCCTTTTTGCCCTATATCTAAGAAAAATGCAGTCATCATCCCAATAAATACCATGCCAGAAAGTTCACTCAAGGAAGCCCAGGGCCTCTAGATCATGCTTTATGAACATCAAATTCCATGGAAAGATTGATGCTTCAGTGGTTTTCTCAAACATCTTTTATGCCGAATGCAAAGATCAGAGACGTTTTTGTCCCTGAGCAGAATCCATAACTGGATGAATAAATGTCCCTGGTACATTAGAAAGACTTAAAGCCAGACAAAGAAGAGCATTACTGAAAATGAAGAGAAGGGTGCTTTGTTTTGTTTTGTTTTTTAATTTGTTTCAAACTTTATTCCCCGGCTTCTCCAGCTCAGTTGGCTATAAAGAATGAATTGTGTGTAAGCAAACACTGAAAAGAGCTGTAGTGTCCAGGGTGTAGAGATCTAGATTTTATCAGATCTATAAACAAAAACAATTTTAAAAAGCAGTCGTAATATAAAATGCAGCTCCCAGTAATTTCTTCCAAGTTTGATTTTTTTCAGACGCTGACTTGGTTCAGTTTGCCTCATTCTTAGAAGCCTCATCAAAATTCTCCACAAGATCAGGAACCTCCTCAGCATCCTCGTCTCCAGTAGCAAGCGGTGCTCGTCCATCCACAGATTGCTTGGGCAGAGCTTCAGCCGGTCTCCTTAAGTTAGTCAGGCTGCCTGCATCAAGCTGGTTCAAGATGCTGGGAAGCATTTCTGTCAGTTGTTTGGTCTTAGCATGACCTGTAATGGTGAAAGTGTTTGCTGCCAGAGACGCCTGAACTTTTGGGTTGTTGAAGTGGATAACTGTTCCCTGGTTTATGAACATATTTACCTCTTCAATACTAGAGATACCGTTAACCCCCAACTTCATTAATGAGAACTGAAGTTTTTTATCATCTGCTGTGGCTGTTCTGTGAACCACCTCCTTCTGTCTGAAAGCAGTTCTTTTCCCACCAATGTGCACTTGTGCCTGCAGTTTGGCAAGTTTTACCTGGTTCATGACAGTTTCTTTCGTCTTGTCGGAATGAATATGGAGTAGCGTGGGTTCCTCAGGTGGTCTCAGGTAGACCAGATGAGATTAGGCGTGCACATGGGGACACAGGATGGCAGCTAGAGGGAGAAGAAGGGTATTTTGAAAGGAGGTGGAGGAGAGCAAATGAAAAATTCAGTTCATGAGGCAGTTGGGAAGCACTTCCTGTGCCTGAGGTGCTATCCTGAGAACTTCATTTTTTTTTTTTTTTTGCGGAACTGGGGATTGAGCTCAGGCCCTTGCGCCTGCCAGGGAAGCACTTATTCCACTGAGCCATCTCCCCGGCCCAACCTATCCTGAGAACTTCAGAAACCAAGGTCCAGCTTTAGTAATGAATGGAAAAAGAAGGATGAAAGAAGAAAAGACTAGCAGGAAAATGACATGGAGGAGAGAGGAGGGGCCATATTCACCCAGTCTTGAGTGCTGTAAGTGGAGGGGACTTAGTAACTTTTATGGAGGAAGAGTTTAAGTGCAGTTTCCTGGCTGTTTTGGACTGGATTTTTTTTTATTTTATTTTAACAGCTATAAAAACAGACATTCAGATTAATACCACCCCTTGCTATGTCTCTCCTTTGTTTTATTTCTCTTTTCATCTTTGTGCATAGCTTTTTAGGCCTAAAACCCAGTGGAGGCCAATTCTTTGGACTCCACTCTCAAGGCCTGCCCCAGTCCATTGGCATTTGATCTTGCCATGTGCTTACCGAGTCACAACTCAGTTACCCCTCAGGGACAAACCTGGTTCTTTTCCAGCCCTCTGGTTGCCTTCTCTAGAATGCTTGTTTGTCACCATGTTAGCCATGGCTGGACTCCTGTCCCCACAAACGCTGCACACATTGTGAAATTCCCCATCTCATGGCTGCTTCTATACCTCAGTTCCAGTCAGAGAGAGAGAGAGAGTGAGAGAGAGAGAGAGAGAGAGAGAGAGAGAGAGAGAGAGAGAGAGAGAGAGAGTAGAGTTCTTGACCCTCTATCAATTTAACTAACACCAGCTCCAAATGACTGGTTCCTCTGGTCTTTCTACTTCCCTTTTCCATATTTAAATTTCCCTTACATCTGACTGAAGCCTGACTAACAAAAATTGGCTAAAATATCCTGGGCAATTCTCTGCATTTCTCCAAGAGACATGAGATGATAAGATGAGCCCCGCCTGGGCACTGTGTACCTAGATGTTCTGTCTAGAACTTTCCCAAGGACCTCACTCCTAGCGCAGGGTGCCACATTCTATTTCCTTGGGTACTGTGAATTTGTTATCAACCAATTCCAAATCCACTCACCGTCTGGGTTTACTGACTTGTAAGAGGTTAAATAACTGTATAGTGAAAGCAAACTGGGTCAAGTTTTCTGCTGTTATAACAAAAACTAGGTGGTTTTGTTTGTTTGTGTGTTTTTGTGCGCGTTGCTTTTAGCACAGGGTCTACAGGATCAGCCTGTGTTCAGCCTCACAAGAGCTGGGATTACAGGGGTATGCCACCACACCCAGTCTCAATTGCCGGTCTCAGGGGTTGAGCCAGCACACCTGGGGATCAAACCCCAGCCCATGCATCTGCTTAAGCGGGTGCTTTAGTCCCCTGAGCTATCTGGCAGCTCCAAAAAACTAAGCGTCTTAACTACACTTAGTTTCAGTATTTTTTTCTTGATGATGGTAATCAAAATAGGTGGTGAATGGTACATGAAGCAGAATAAAAAGTGACTCAAATTAAAAAGTATTACCATGATGTCGTACAGCCTGCAAATGAGTCCCTGCCCCACCGCCACCTAGCTCTGTAACCTTGGGCACATCATAGGGAGTTAGAGATTCTCAGGTTTGTGTCCATATAGCATGAAAAGAACCAGGCATTGTTACCATTAAATCATATAATATAATATAACTGAAATACCTGGCAGAATTCTCGAATGTTAAAAGTGTTGCTCTGTATAGCCACTTATTATTAGTACTTGCAAAGCATTTGATGAAAAGTAAGACTGTCACCTGGGCTGACCACCTGCAGTAGGGGCGAGGCTTTGGTCTTTAGAGAGAAAGAAGATAAAAGTCAGTCCAAGCCAAGGTAGGTGTTAGGAGAAAGAACACAGTTGGCTACAACAGAAGAATGAGTTGTAATAAAGTGAAGACAGAAAGCCAGTGTGTTTGCCCTGGAAGCTGAATTTTAGAACATTTGTTGGTTGCATGATGACAGTTCTCAGTCTGGAAAATTAAATGCAGCCTGAAACTTACAGCTTCGTTCTGTGTTCTCCTCAGATGTTCCTGCCTCCTAGAATGCTAGGTTAAACCGCGAGCAATCCTGAAATTCCTCAGGTCTTTCACACCTGGGCTCACTGTAAATGGCAGCGAACTCAACTCTTACAACAGGAAATGAATACAACTGCTGCAGTTCTGTTCTGTCCCAAATTCTCCGCAGCATAAGGTATTGCTTATTGACAGGAAAAGAAAGAAGTAATGTGTTTAAAATGTGGTATATCTGTATAATGGGCAACCTTAAACAAGGAAAACATTCTGACGTGGTCTACAAAATGGAATAACCTTGAGAATATCATATCTAGGAAAATAAACTAGGAAGAAAAGACATACTCGATTGTGTGTATTATGTTGCATAACCCCACTTACATGTGGTACCTGGACTAGTCAAAGTTTTAGAGAAAGTTCATCCGTGGCCGGGAGGGGCTTAAGAGGTCAATGAGGAGTTTTTGCTCCGAGAGCCACAGTGTCACTTTTGCAAGATGAAAAGAGTTTGAGGAAGCAGGGTGGCGACAGTTACACAAATCTGTCAGTGTACCAAGCAGCAGTCATGAACTACAGACTGAAAATAAGTTACGAAGGTACATTTCATATGCACTTGGCTAAAATTAAAAACAAGTTTGAAAGAAAGAATGAAACAAAATGTTCTTTTAAAAACAGAGGACATAAAAGGAAGGAAAAAAAAACACACACACAAAAGTTAGAACATGCAGATTTTTAAGTAGAATTCTACGTCAGAAAATCCAGCTCACCAGAGGGATGCTATGCTTCTGTGGGTGTGGCATTTCCAACGTGACTTCAGTTTTCACCCCCAAACAGGGTAGCTAGTCTGTGTCTAATTGTGTTTGTTTTTCCCTCTACAGGGATGTTTAACAGTCCCCTAACCACTGAGATGGTCCCATAAAGTTTTATGACAATTTCTTAAGTGAAATTTCCATTCAGCCTGTTTGTGGGTCCTTCAGAAAGGCCAGAGAAAGCCAAATAGATATGACTTGGGACATTTTCCTCAGGTCTAATTTAATTATAAATCATGACTTTATGAGCCTACTGTTCCAAACTCATACAAATCCTCGGGCAGCACAAAATAATTTACTGCTCTCCAGGACCGTGAACCAAAGGGCACCCTGAGCCACATTCCTCTGTGAAACTCTACAAGGTATGTTCTGAAAATGGGACTTCTGACATTGGAGGCTGTAGCTCAGTCGGGGCCCTGCCCCCAGGCCTAACACAATGTGCTCACAAGAGAGACAGAGCCATTATTCTCAGGCCTTTCTCTCTTAGCAAAGGAAGAGAGGAAAGTCAGGCACAAGAACAGTTATTTTCATTTTTACACATGGACAATCTGCTCTCTATGTTTCCACTGCTCTCAAAACCTGTGGCACTTAGGAAATACCCATGCTGAACAACCATACTCTCTAATTTAGGGCAGAGGTTTGAAGAAGGGAGTCTGAAATTATTGGGTATGAAACACAAATAGATTTAGCAGCTTTACTGTTATTTCTGTGGACTTCAACTCTGCCTGGTGAAGTGGGGTTTTCCTCTTTATTATCTGAACATCTGTACATTTGTTAAGGGTGCTTGGTTTGGGGACAGTTGGCCTGTGGGTACTCAGTTTGTGCCTCTCCTCCAAAAGGCCAGAATCTTCTACCTGGGATGAAGGAGTGAAGCTTATCAGTGGGACCATTTCCCCGTGAAGAAACCAAGGCAGACATTTGGAATGTGTGCAGCTCTCTAAGGCTTAGAGGCCTTGAGCAAAATCAAAGCATACATGCAACCTAGAGTGGTTTTCTCCACTGGCTTTCTGTGGAATTGCTAGGGAAGGAACTGGTGCAAGATTCCCACCAAATACATTTCCTGACACATTAAACATTTGACAGAGAGCCGTGGAATACATCGCAATTGAGGGCCAATCAGAAAAGACTAGGAATCATTTGTAAACTTGCAAAGTAAGCCTTCTCTGAAACTCTGTTACAACAGGGCCATGGAAAAAACAAATCTCCCAGGATGTTGGCATTTCTCTTCTTATCTGCTATATGTGAGTTCTCTGAAGGGAGTGACAGTAACCTGAGGCTTCATCCCAGCTCTTCTACTTGTTATCTGTAGTATCAGAAGCTGCCTGAATTTAGTCTTCTCTTCAGGAAAAAAGAAAAAGAAGCCAGAATAGTGACTCACTCGTGACTACAATCTAGCACTCTGGAAATGGAGGTAGGAGGGTCACTGTGAAACTGGAGGTCAACCTGGGCTCAGTAGTGGATTCAAAACCAACCTGAGATACATGGTGAGAGACTATCTGAAAAACAAAAATAATCTGTGATTTCAATAATCTCCATATACGTTGCTGTTGCAACTGAGATTAAGAAAAGGAGCAGACCTTCAGAGTGTCAATACATTTCTTAAATCGAAGGGCCAATGAGATAGCTCTGTGGACTAAGCACCTGAGAGCAGCGACCGGGGTTTGATGCCCTGTGCCACATTCTATGCCAGCCCCACCCCTGGGACATGCTAAGCCTGCTACAGAGCCTGGGCACGGTGGCGCACACCTATCATCCCAGCACTGCAGAGGCTGAAAACAGGAGGATCACTATGAGTCTGAGCTGTGTAGTGAGGCCCTGCATCAAATACATAAATTTAAAAAAAAACTGCAAATATTTCTATAGTTCTTTGTACACATTATAAAGACAATGAATTCATTCACTCTTACCAGGAATCTTATGAAATAGACCTGCTATAATCCTTAATATATAAATAGGGAAACTGAGAGCCAGATGTTTACTTCAGAGATTATTTCTGATCTGAGTTCCTCTATACGTTTCTGCAGTTGTTTCTTTATTTCAGACACTATTAATTCAGACATTTCAGAGGTGTGATTCCCAATTTCTTCTGTGGTAGTGTCCTCTGCACTTGAACTGGGTGGGCTTGGGGTCTAAGATTGAATTTTGCTCCTTCTCTGTGTCATTTTGTGTAACACTGTCCTCTGACCTTAGTTGTAGAACTTTGCTGCAGTTATAACCTTAACACCTACTGAAAATCGGGTACAGATGTACAAAGAAGTTTGAATTCATCTATTTGTGCCTGGTTGGATCTGGGTGCTGTGCTCAGCTTCTTCCTGTTGCAGTGCTTGGAAGTAAACCTGTTGTGCCCCTCTGGCAAGATGTTCCACTCCTGGATTAGCTGGGTGGTTCTGAGGGCCAGATGTTTCTTGTGAAGGGTCAAAGCACTTACAAAGCACATACTTCATCCGATTTATTATGTATTTTTAAAATGAAACTTCTAACAAGTATGATGTCTAAGTTTTGGCAGTCTCAGAGTTATATTTTAAATTCAAAGCCGATTGCACAATTCTGAGTTCTCAATTAAATGATGCTGTTGCTAGTGACTAGCTCTAGATTCCCACTTCTTTTCTTTTTATCAATGCTTGGTCAACTAGACAGGTTTCACTCTACCTGTAGGCTTTATAGGTGCCCACATGGACACCACCGCTATCTAATGTTGTCCCATGCCATGGAGATTAAAGTACCTTGGCTGTGGCTCCCACCCTCTCTCATAGTCTTAGAAGCTGCTCCTACTGATGCTACTGTTGTTGGCTTTGCTATTGAAAGGTGCAGTTGCAGGGCTGGCCAAATAGCCCAGGGGATTAAAGCACTTGCTTAGGAGGACGCAGAAGCTGGGAGTGTGACCCCTGGGCCTGCTGTGCTGGTGCCAGCCCTGCTCTCAGGGCATGCTGAGAGGGCAATCGGGACGGGGCATGGTGCGCGCCTGTAATCCCAGCACTTGGGAGGCTGGAAACAGGAGAATCACTACGAGTCCAATCTATGCACTGAGGCCCTGTAGTCCCTGCCCTAAATTAAAAAAAAAAAAAAGGAAAAAGAAAGAAAGGTTGCCTAGTTGCATTTGTAAAATGCTAAATTATGACTTGTAGTGAACATTATGAGTTTTCAGTTATGAACAACCTAGTATGTAGAATGTCCAGAAAATAGAAATGCATGAAAGCCAGGGTCACAGAGTACGAAGTGGACCACGCAGCCAGGCTAAGCTGTTGTACAGGATGAGAAACCATAGGCAGGCAATTTATACTCTGATAGCCCTGGGCTTTGGCTGCATTCCACATAGACAGAAAAATGCACTTTAAAAGGTGATCCTGGGTACACGACCATTCAGAGCTAACACATTTAGCACTTTACCATATTTGTACAGATTCCTTTTTGAAGAGAGGAAATGTTACAGACATCACTGCAGTCCGTCCTTCCCACCCATCCATTTGTCTTGCCTCCCTGAGCAACTACACCCTGAAATTAGTGGGCGTTGTTCCACATGAGTCTACTAAGATTTCTCTTTTGAAAAGTGCTAAAAACCAGCATCCAAAACAACAGCAATGTACTGCCTCACAGATCTGGGTTACGGAGGTCTGAAGTCAAGGTGCAAGCGGAAGGGTTCCTGCTGAAGACACCCACGAAGAATCCGTTGCAGGGTCTCTGCTGCTGTTCCATACCCACCAGCGTCCCCTGGTTGTGAGTGCCTCACCCCAGTGCTCCAGCTCCACATCGCGTTCTTCCTTCATCCACATAGCATCTTTCATCTGTGTTCGTCTGTCTCTGTGTCCAAATTTCCTCCCTGTGAAAGGTCACGTTCACACCAAATTAGGGGCCACTCGTACACACTCACCTTGATGACTCACTTATCTCCAATGCCCACATCCACAGTTCTGAGATTAGAACTTCAACAAGTTGGGGTGGGGGGAGACACAGTTCAATTCATAATTCATACTGCGTGGGGTTTTATGCTTGCCGTGAACACTATTTAGCTCACTGATGATTGTATTGACACAGACTTCTAGTATTTAGATTTAGAGTAGCTCTTGGTGTCTTTATTTATTTATTTATTTATTTATATTTTTTGTACTTTAGGGAAGTATCTACAGGGTATTCAGGGTTGCACGCCACCACACCCAATCTCAATTGCCATCTCAGGGTGCCCCGGGAGCAAGAACAGTATGGCAGGCCAGGATCACACCTTTGCTTGCAGGTGCTTTAATCCACTGAGCTATTTAGCTGGCCAAACTCTTTGTGTCTGATCAGTAAGCTGTATAAACACCTCTGCGGCAAAACAAACATAATTATATATGTAAACACATGCTATGGCAATGAATCCAAGGTTAAAATCCAACCAAGCTGGCCAAGTGAGGCTTAGTTTTTTGTTTTATTGGCAAGTGACTCAATTTATTTTTGACCCTACTTCTCAGTGGTAAAGTTCACAAATATACTTCCATGCCACTGAAATCTTGCCAGTACAGTATTTGGTCTTCTGACAATGTCTTACGAATACATGTAGATGACCTTAAAACATGCATATATTTTTCAAAGAATTTTTTTTTCTTGTTTTAGAAAAGCTTAAAGGTTTCCATAACGTATTATTTCCAATGCTGACATATGATTAAATTAGAACAATATCACATTTGAATGACTTCCTTGCCAGTGGGTCAATGTCAAAAGGACACAACAGCTGATTCCTACAACTCTGCAGTCCTTAGTCTCCAGGACCTGCTTTTGTTTCAGCATTCAGAGTGGCCCAGGAGCCAGTGTCCGGTGTCCGGAGCAAACTGGTCCAGCATGCAAGGACATTGTTGGAGCCTTGGTTAAAGCTGTTACCGCTGTACACCAAACAACTATGCTGCTACCAAGTTTCATGCCGAAGAGGTGAAGGGAAGGATGCTCCTGAATCAAAAGCCAAATCTTAGGTTTTATTAAATTTGTAGAATATTCTCTAATAATTTATTACCTGTTTAAATAATCACATCCCCTAATTTATTTTAATGTAAATATTATATGAGCCAAATTCTAAAGAAAAAAACAAATATATTTATGCTTGCTGAAACTGTAAAAAAATTACAAATAATACAGAATTTCACTAAACAAGATAATATGAATTTCACAGAATTTCTTGTAATGCATAGTGTTGTCCACAAATTAATTGTTCATAAAATTAGTTGTTCATATTATCAGATATATGCATCCAACATCAGAAGAAGAAAAATATGTAAGAAATTATGAAAAGGAATAGGAAAAGAACTGTAGAGAAAAAGAGAGAGAGAGAGAGAGGAAAAAACAAATTAAGCATCAACTGCTCCTTCCCATACACCAGCAGAAATCCACAGTGCAGTTGTCCAAACTATCCTGCTTACATATATAGGTATATCTCTTTTTCCCAGTTCCTTTTTCCTTTATGTATTATTATTATTATTATTTTTGTTGTTATTGTTATTGTTGATCAAATAGCAATGAGACAGTTTCAAGACAAATTAACAGGACAGTTTCAATAAATTAATACATTGGAAAATGTTTTCATAATGTTTTGGTGTCATGCAAGGTGCATACATGATATGATACTTACAGACATTATTATACCAGATGTCTCTAATCAGTGAATGAAGAGAGTGTAGCTATATACTTATTTTTTATAACTGAATTATATCACAGATTCAATAATTAATACTTTCTACCTTGTTATCTCCTTAGTGTTTGTCCATAGTACTAGAGGCCGACATAATATCTTGTCCAACCACTATCAGTGCAAATCTTGCTTCTCATAGAATTTTACAGAAGCATGGCATATTTATCCTAACTGTACTATTTATACACACACATCATGATTCTTCCTTTGCATACTCCCCTTTTCTTTTGGCTTGAGCTGTCAAAGATGAGCACTCCATTGTCATTGACCCAATTTAGGTACCTGAACTCGGCAACACAATCCAACACAGTCCAGCATTCCACAATTGTACTGAGTTATCTGAAGAAGTTGTTGACCATAGCCATTTACAGCTCAAATTATTATTATGGTCCCACGTTATATACCTCATTTTTATACTTTTCTGCTGGATGGTTAAGACCGAGACAGAGCAAGACCTATATACCAGAAGATGTAGCTTTTGTTTCTGATGAGGTCAGTGAAGTCCCCTCAGGGTTTATCTTGTTATCCTATACCTTACTCTGTAGATCCTTTGTCTGTGTCATCCATGGGGATAAGTCATGGCCAATGCTTGACCAGTTTGCTCTCAAAGACAGCCTGAGAGAAAGTTTTCTCTCCATGTGACTCTCCCCAGGCACACTATACATTATCAATCTCTTTCATCTGTGGCTCCATAATCTCCTTGATCAGAAAATTTGGGGCATAACTTAGTTTCATGATGTTACAGTAGAGCTTCTCCTATGCCCTGAGGGTTCGTTGACCTTGAAAGGCTAGGGCCAAAATGTTGGCTGGCCTTGTGGCTCTTCTATTTCTCCAATTTTGATCTATGAACTTAGGCTGTTAATCATGCAGAAGAAAAGCTGCTTAGTACCCTGCAGCATATGCCATTCAGTTTGCCCTAACTATCTGACTCAATGCATTTTACTTATTGTTATACATTTCTATTTGTATTTCTTCTTTTGACTTCTTGTACTAGGGAGACTATATGATATTTGCACATGTGTGTCTGGTTTATTTCACTTACGAGTATATGTTCAAGTGGAATCCACTTCAATATAAATGCTTCAAGTTTATCATTCTTTATAGCTGAGTAATACTCCATTAGATAGAAATACCACAACTTTTGCAATCATTCCTCATGTGATAGACATCTTGGTTGTTTCCAAGATTTTGCTATCACAAATTTTGCTCCTATAAACATAGGTACATACATATCAATATGATATAATGTTTTCAGTTAGTCTGGGAAAATTCCAAGTAGGGGGATAGCTAGCTTGAATGGGATTTCCAGTCCTACACTTTTGAGGAGTCTCCACAGTGATCTCCAGAGTGGTTGTACTAGTATACATTCCCACCAGCAGTGGAGAAGTGTTTCCTTTTGCCCACAACCACTCCAACATTTGTTGTTGGTTGATTTCCATATGATGGCCATTCTTTCTAGAGTGAGATGGTATCTCAGTGTTGTTTTTATTTGCATTTCACAGATGGCTAGGGATGTGGAGAATTTTTACATATATTTATTCACTTCTCTAATTTCATCCTCTGAGAAGTGTGTATTCATGTCAGATGCCCATTTCAGAATTGGGTCTTTAAATTTGAGGGCCCTGTTATATCTTAGTTCTTTATATATTCTAGACAGCAGACCTTTGCCTGGTTGCTTATTAGTTAGGATATTTTAAAAATTTGTGGGTTTCCTGTTCACTTTGTTGACAATTTGTTTTGATGTGCAGAAACTCCTCAAGAAGAGCTGATTCCAGTTGTTGATTCTTCCAAGTATTTCCTGTGCAAATATATGTTTGTTCATGAATTCTTTACCTACCCCAATGTCTTCAAGAGTTCCTCCTACTTTCTCTTCCAGGAGATTGAGTGTTTCTGTTTTAATGTTCAGATCTTTAATCCATTTTGACTTTAGTTTAGTGCATGGTGATAGAGCTGGGTCAAGTTTTAGTTTTCGGCATGTAGAAAGCCATGTTTTCCAGCACCATTTGTTAAAGAGGCTATCTTTCTTCCAGGAAGCTTGTTTGGCCCCTGTGTTGAAGAGCAGATGGCTGAGTGTGTTCGTAGATGCCTCTGCATCTTCTAATCTATTCCATTGATCCTCAGGCCTATTTTGTTGCCAATACCATGTTGATTTTATCACAGTGGCTTTGTAGTATAATTTCAATCAGGAATTGTCAGATAATATGCATGGGATAATTTCTGTTTTCTGGACTAGTATGTGGTCTATTTTGGAAAATGACCCATGCAATGCTGAAAAAAATGTGTATTCAGCTGTGGTTGAGTGGAACACTCTGTATATGTCCACCAGGTCCATTTGTTCCAAGCTCTGGTTCAGTTCTGCTACTGCCTTGCTAATTTTTTGTCTGGTTTGTCTATCTTTTTGAGATAAGTGGGTGTTAAGTTCACCTGTTAAGATTATGGTCTTAGATATTAGGTTTTTCATCTCCATTAAGATTTGTCTGACATAGTTGGGTGCTCCTGTGTTTGGTGCATAGCTATTTATGAGTGTTACCTCTTGCTGTTGAATTTTTCCCCTGACCAATATATAGTGGCCTTCTTTGTCTCATTTGATCCTTCTTGGTTTGAAGGAGACTATCTTCAGACTATCTGAGAACAGAATTGCTACTCCTGCTTTTTTCTGAGGTGCTAGGGCACATAGTATTACCAAAACATTATGAAAACAGTTTGCAATGTATTATTTCATCGACTCTGTATGGTTATGGTGTTTTGAAGTATTGTTTTCTGTCCTTTGAATTTGAGCCTATGAATGTTCTTTTGAGTTAAATGTGTTTCTTGTATGGAGCATATTTTTGGATTTTGTTTCCTCATCCACTCTGCCAGTCTATTTCTCTTAATTGGTGAATTGAGTCCATTCACATTGATGGTTATAATTGAAATGTGCTGACTTATGTTTGTCATGATATTTTCCTGGCATTGTTTACTCCTTTGTAACCTGTGTTTAATTGTCTGTCCTGTTTAGTGGGTTCCTTCCATTCTCATTCATGGAGTTCTGGTCATTGTGGTCTTTCTCTAGAACATCTTTCAGCAGCCTGTGTACAATGGCGTTGTCATCATGAAATTCACTTCTCCATCAAACTTGAAAGAGTTTTGCAGGGCATAATATCCTGGGCTGGAATTTGTTTTCATTCAGGACTTGAAGAACTCTGTTCTGTGCTCTTCTTGACTTCATGGTTTGTGTAGAAAAGTCACCTGTAATTCTGATTGGTTTGAATCATAGCTGTAATCCTTTGAATGTGAGCTGCTTCTTCTCTAGCAGCTTTCAGTATATTATTTTTGTGTTGGATTTCTGGGATCTTAAGTATTATATGTTTCGGTGTGTTTTTACTTGGGTTGAAGTTATTTGGTGTTCTGTATGCTTCAGTTACCTGAATGTTGGATTGTTTCCTCATATTTGAGAAGTTTTCTGCTATTACTTCTCCCCAAATTCTTTTTATGTCATTTGTATTGACTCCTTCATTCTCATTGATACCAGCTAATCTCACATTGTTCATTCTGGTGTCATCTTGCAGGTGATGGATTATTTTTTCCTGCATTCTCTGTGTTTGTAAGAGATCCTTTCTCACCTTTTCACTAGCTGCACCGTCGCCTTCAAGATCTGAAACTCTGTCTTTGCTTTCACTCAAACGGTTTTGTGCTCGTGATTGACATTTTTAGTTCTTTTATATCTCTTTGAGTCTGTTTCATGTGCTCTATTTCTTTTCTGTATTGCTCATTCAAGGAATCTGTCATATTTGTGATCTCCTCTATTTTTTTATCCATGCCTTCTCTAGAGGTAGTTATTAATTCTTTTTCTGCAGAATTTCTTCCAAGTTGGGTTTCCTCTGCATATTTCCAGACTTGTTTCTGTATTTCAGATGCTATGATTTCAAAGAATTTTTTTTTCAAAGAATTCTTTTTGATTTCAGAAATCATTTCTGCTTTGAGTTCCTCATAACCCTTCTGCTTTTGTTTCTTTGCTTTAGATGCTGTTAATTCATATGTTTCAGCTCAAATGGTGCTCTCTGCACTTGTTCTGGGTGATCATTGGTTTTTCCCTCAGATGTTTCTGCATTTGATTCTTTATTTCAGATGTTATGTATTCAGATATTTCTTTTTTTTATTTCACGAATTACTTCTCATTTGAGTTCCTCTGTACCTTTCTGGTGTTGTTCCTTTGGTTCCGAATCTGTTAATACATTCATTTCATCTGAGCTAGTGTTCTTTGCATTTACTGATGGACTTGAGGCCTTAGATTGCATTTTTCTCCTTGTCTTTGTCATTTCTTATAGCACTGACCTCTGACCTTTTGTGTAGAGCTTTGGTGCAGCTATAACCTTAGCGTGTAATGAGATTCGGGTGCCAGTCTATTAAGTTTGAGATTATCCAGTTATTCCTGGCCTGGATCTAGCTGTTGTGTTCAGTTCCTTTTTGCTGCAGCTCCTGTGGTTCCCCTCTGTTGGTTCCTGGTGGAGCTGTGCTGGGTCTGGGGCCCCTGGATGGACTCGGGATCGCTGGGAAAGGAGATTGCTGGGAAAGGTCCCACCGGTGCAGCATGCCTGGAGTTCTCAGTCACCGGCTGAGCTGCCTGAGTCTGGGGCCCCTGGATGTGAGGCTTAGTTTTACAGCATGAAGACTCAACAGCAAAGCTTAACTAATGCATCTCACTCCTTAATAAGAATGATTCAAATAAGGAAATGGCCTTTCCAGACAGGAAGAGAAGCAAATCTATCCCTTCTTGCTTTTGCTGACAGGGCAATGCGTTTCATGGAGGGTGGTTAACTGGGTACAAACAATAACAAAGTCTCTGATAGCTCAGGGCTTATCACAGCAAAGGTTTGCTGCTTGTTCTTTTAGTACTTGGTATAGGACAGGCATCTTCCCTCCAAATTGGAGCTTTCTCATTAGTTGTGTGGCTTCTGGTGGCTTGTCACAGCAGAAGAGAGAGGAAGAGGAGAGATAGTGGTTCTTAACCAAATCACCCTATGGTTGTAACTGGCCCAGAGTCACATGGTCACTGCAGGGGAGTGAAAGAAAATACTTGGTGAGCATGAACTACCTCATCTGCGAAGGAAGAAAACAGGTGTGTGTGGTCTTGCTTTTCTTTTCTTACAAGAAAATGTCAAACAAGTTAAATGAGAAACATCCAGACAGGAGAGAGCAAATCCAAGAATTTCCACAATTTCAGGTCACAACCTAGAGATGCTACAGTAAAAGATGTGATTCCGTATATCCAGCAGGGCACAGAGTATTAAGAAAGGCTTGCAGAGGATAGGTCAACTTGATGCTTTTTTGTAGTGTAGAGTTTTGAAACTCTACAGCTGTGTGGGGTAGTCTGAGACTACCCTGTCCACTAAGGGGACAGAGATGGAGAAAAGACAGTGGCCTAGAATCAAGATAAAGAGGCGACAGTGCATGTAGTACTTGTAGCCAGAGGCCAGTGGCCCAAACCAAACATCCCAGAGATAGTATCGAGTAAGTCAGTAATAGTGATGCCTGAGAGAAGGCTGCACTCCCTCCATTGGGTGCCCGTTGCAGCTATTTTTCCTCTCATTGCTGGGACAAACACCTGACACTCAACATGAAGGAAGGAAAGGTTTCTTTAGCTCACAGTTATTAGGGGTTCCAGCTGGCTCTAAGCCAGAGCACCACATGGCAGAGAGCAACGTTCATGGCAGCAGCAAAGGGCAAGAGCAAATTGGAGCAGAAGCAACGATGGCAGCCCAGTGGAAGCCTGTCTCTCTGATGTTACATTCAGGCTGCCCAGCCCAGGCAGAGTGTAGCACTAGCACCCGAATTCCAACCAGTACTCAGATCCATAATCCCAGCAGTACTCAGCCCCATAATCCCAGCCATGGGTCATGAATTAATCACAAACTGCTGAACTGCACCTCAGTAACTGCATGAAGCTTTCGGGGGACTAATACACACAAACCATATCATGGCCCCAGTTCCACACAACTGTATACACAGAATAAAAAAGGAAAGAAATCTGGGGAGAAAGATGACCTTGAAAAGACCAAGTCTCTCCAGTTAAGTTTTCAGAACACCTACTGACGTTATAAGAGACTACCATATCTAACACGGGCAAATCTAGAGCTCATATCCTCTTCTCCACATGTGAGGGGATGCTGAGAAAAACTAGCTATAACACAGGAAGAAAAGCTAGAAGTTCAAAGCACACCTAGCCGCAATGTAATTACATGTGCA
Organism: Ctenomys sociabilis; assembly: GCA_004027165.1. Classification (NCBI taxonomy): domain Eukaryota; kingdom Metazoa; phylum Chordata; class Mammalia; order Rodentia; family Ctenomyidae; genus Ctenomys; species Ctenomys sociabilis. The sequence goes on along the minus strand of PVKA01013012.1, from coordinate 22,214 downwards.
TCTGTATAATATAAATTAATTCAGTTACTTTTTACAGGAAATCTAGATTTAGACATAAACATTTGTAGAGCAAATTCAGTTTGCTCAAACTCTTTCACTAGATGGCAAAGTAGGTGTTTTTTCCCAAGTTTTATTTACGATAGCTGTGTAACTTTGTTTTTAATATACTAAGCTTTACCAGGGAATAATATCCCCGACTAACTATTTGACCAGTGACAGGGGTAAGACCTGAGAGCTGATAAAGTTGACAAGGTGGACGGGAAACCGTGTTAGAACAGGAATGTCTGCCTTCTGCCAAAGGAAAAGGAAGAAGCAGTCGAGGAGCACAGCACTTCCAGGGAGAAAAGTGGATCTTCACAAGCTGGAGTTCTACATTTAAACCAAACAAAATAGGAGCTGCGATGCACACAGGATTCTGCTTTCAGGTACCCACAGTACATCAAGCAGTAAATAAGTAGCCTACATACAGGTTGGGAGAGATTTCTGCTATCAGCAAGCAAACCCATGGCTTTGGATTGGTTTTAATGGAGTTCAGGATGTGATTCAGCTACTTATCGAACAAACTAAATAATCATAGACTCTACAAGTGCTCCTCCATTTACAGGGGCATCATATCCCATCCAATCTATATTAAATTGTACATATCATGCCAAAATGTATTTTTTTTTATTTTAGTACAAGATCTACAGGATCCACAGGGTCTCACTATGTAGATTGGACTCATACTAATTCTCCTGTCTTCAGCCTCCCAAGTGCTGGGATTACAGATCTGTGCACCAGGCCCTGTGTCAATCACCATCTCAGGGTGCACAGAGTGTGGCTGACACTGCGTTAAAATGTATTTATATCCCTAACTTACTGAACATTCTGGCTTGCAAGGCATAATGTTGTAGACCATTGGTTGCTTCCCCTTGTGATTCCCTGGAAGACTGGGAGTTTCCACCCTGCTGCTGCCCACCAGTGAAAGGGAATGTTTTATCATGTATTAGTAGCATGAGAAATGATCAAAAGTCAAATTGGAAGTGCAGTTTTATTAAATGTGCACTATTTCCACATCAACACAAAGCCAAATCGGTGTAAAGTAGAGACCATCTGCATTGGCAAAAACATAGACATATGTGGTAAGTTGTGTTTATCAAGTCATAGAGAACACTAATGACGGAGATTGGTCAGAGTTCCGGGCTTCTTCATTGCCAAATGGAATGACTCTAAAAGTGCATTCTATGTGGTGTCTAGCTGAGTGACTCCACTTGCTCACAGCAGCTCATGCACAGAGCCTATATGGGCTGCATGGCCTTTCTGCCTGATGTCTATACCTCTGCTTGTGCTCACCAAGACCACCTTCTAAACGCCCATCTCCATTTCAGTTCTTGTCCCAGGGTATGCTTCTGGGAGAGCTCTGTGAAGGCAAGACAGTCTCAGCTCAAACAGAATGGGGATATTGACAACGAAGCTCGCATCCCATATAGAGAAACACAGACAGTGAGGGTCTGGAAATGTCTTAAAAAGAACAATCAAGGGCATGTAGCTTGGGAAGAGGAGAATTAAGGGATGCAGTACTCTGTTAAGTGTATGAAAGTCTGGGAGGTGGAAGAGAGGATAGTTGGGTGTACAATGATCCAGCAGTAACCAACGAGGCAGAGGTCTGGAGGAATCTGTGCTGGGGCAGACAAGATGCTTCAGCCCTGGAAATACATGAACGTTGGCCACAGCACAGAATGACAAACAAAGCCAAGGTCTTAATAGACTTAGTCTGTTTGGAGTGGAGATTAGTACTGAGATAAAAGTTTTTAGAATGTTGATGCTTTTAGGATCAGATTGCTACTCAGGCAGCAGCCACAACTCGGATTTTTCTTCCTTAATCACCGAGGGCTTTCCCTGTTAATGTTCTGAATGACTACTTCTATTAATTCAGTGTGTCCTAATATTTCCAGAGGGACATACTGGTTGCTTAGCAGCCTCTGACTTGTGAAGATGAGTGAGATAATCGCCCTCTAGTCAAGAGGCATAGGATAAAGAGTCTGACCTTAAAAGGAAGAAAAGCAAAGGCATCCAACCACATTAAAAACCAACATTCCTGAGAACTAATGTGAGCATTGGAATGTGAATCTCTTCTATAGTCACTGCAATTTAATATTTACTGTGCTCAAGTTAGTACCTATGAAAATTCAAAGTAAAACCAGGTGTGGTGGAGCCCTCATGTTATCCACCATTCTAAAAGGCTGAGGCAGGAGTATTGCAAGTTTGAGCTCAGTCTGGACAACTTAACTATTTAATGAACTCTGTAAAAAAAAAAAAAAAAAAAAAAAAAAAAAAAAAAAAAAAAAAAAAAAAAAAAAAAAAAAAAAAAAAAAAAAAAAAAAAAAAAAAAAAAAAAAAAAAAAAAAAAAAAAAAAAAAAAAAAAAAAAAAAAAAAAAAAAAAAGGAAAAGGAAAGAAAAAAGAATTGGTTGAGGATGTAGCTCAGTAAAAATGTCTTGTGTTCAATCCCTACTAATGGGCTCAATCCTGGAAAAAATGTCAGAGTCATATGAAATATGACTCATGTTTCACAGAAACATCAGAAAATGTCTTATTTAAACACACACCAGTCTTGCTATCAAAAACAACAAACTGTTTGACATTTGTGTTTCTTCATCTGAGAAGCGTGTATGCATCTCAGATGCTCATTTTGGGATTAAATCTTTCAACTTACGGGGCCTGAATTCTTGTAGTTCTTTATATGTTCTAGATATAAGTCCTTTGTCTTAGGGACAATGACCTAAAATGTTTTGCCACTCTGTGGTTGCCTTTTCATTCTGTTGGTGATTTTTTTGATGTACAGAAGATTTTTTGGTTTGGTTTGTTTTTTTAAAATAAGATGAGATTCTAGTTGTTGCCTCTTTGAAGTATTTCCTGAGCAGTCTGAGTTTTGCTAATGAACTCTCTGCCTATCCTATGTCTTCAAAATTTCTATCCTACTTTCTCCTCTAGTAGACTTAGTGTTTTTGTTTTAATATTTAGATCTCTGATCCATTTTGACTTTAGTGTAATGGGTTTAGTTTTAGTCTTTAGCATGTGCAAAGCCAGTTTTTCCAGCACCATTTTTTTTTTTTTTTTTTTTTTTTGCAGTATTTAGTAGAGAATCTATAGTGTTTCACTGCACACATTGGACTCATAGTGATTCACCTGTTTATAGCCTCCCAAGAGCTGAGATTACAGGCTCACACCACCACACCCAGTCACAATGACAGTCTCAGCAGGCTCTGGGGGCCGGGCTGGCATGGCATGTCAGGGATCAAACCCTGGACCCTGGGTCTGCCTGGGCAGGTGCTTTAATCCATTGAGCTATCTAGATAGCCCTACCAGCACCATTTATTAAAGGGGCTATCTTTATTCAAATGAATATATTTGGTCCCTTTGCAAATATAAGGTGGTTTTTTGTGTTTTGAGTTGTGTTGGTATCTTCTAATCTCATTCACTGATCCTAAATTCTGTTTTGTCTTACCAATACAATGCTGGTTTTATCACAGTAACTTTGTGACATAATTTCAGTCATGCATTGTGATGCCCCCTGCTTTGTCTTTGTTGCTCAGAATTTCTTTCATTACCCCACATCTCTTCTGGTTCCAAATGCATTTTAGGAATGTTTTCTCTAGATCTATGAGTTATGGTAATGATATTTTGATTGGGACTGCATTAAATCTGTATAACAGTTTTGGGAATAGAGCCATTTTCACTATGCTGGGGTTTGTTTGTCCATGAGCAAGGGCTATCTTTTCATTTTCTGAGGTCCTCTTTGATCTCTTTTTTAAGAGTACTATAATTTTCAATGTATAGATCTTTTACTTCCTTTATTAGATTGAAGAACAACAAATGGCAAATAAATAAATGAAAATATGTGCAATAACATTGGTCATTCAAGGTATGCAAATTAAAACAACACTGAGATGTCATCTCACCCCAGAAAGAATGGCTCTCATCAATCAATCAACCAGTAACAAATGTTGGAGGGGCTTTGGGGAAAAGGACCTGTTCTCCACTGTTGGTGGGAATACAGACAGGTGCAACCACTGTGAAAAACAGGGCAGAGACGCCTCAGAAAGCTAGGATTAGAGGTCCTATTTGTCCATCTATTCCCCTTCAGTATATTTTCCTAGATTCTTCATACTGCAGCAATATATATGTACTCATGTTTATAGAAGCCCACTTTATAATAGCTAAGCCTTGGAAGCACAGCAAATGCTCCTCAACTGAGGAATGGACAATGAAGATATGGTATTTTTATATAACAGAGTATGATTCAGACATAAGAAGGATAAACTTGAGACTTGTATGCAAATGGATGCAATTTGAGGCCACACTCATAAGAGAAATAAATCAGACTCTCACGTGTAAACATTCTATGTCTCACTGGTGCAAGAAACTGAAAGAGTAAATAAGGTCGAAAATATACAATGAATATTGTGAGTGGAGAAGAAAGTATCTAAAGGGAGAGTGAAACTAGGATGAGAGAAGACAGAAGGAAAACAGGATTAAAAAGCATATCAGTTGTACTATATGTGTCTCAGTTCATTGAAAGGAAAGGTTTGTGCTAATATCAATTGGAGAAAATTTTAGTGCCCATATCTTATACTTGAATAAATCCTTTAAAATAATAATACACAATGCATTAAGTACTATTATTTTCCTAGTGTTTTTAATGAAATTTTGTTTTACCTGTTTTCCATAAAATTAAAAAATAAATAATAAACTAAAATATGCTATAGGAAAAAATATTCTAACTGGATAAATTATGGCATGGGTTAGTTCTTTCATTACCAAATGTGGCAATTAGCATATAGCTGGGCTGACAGTGGCTTAGCTCAAGGATACACATATTGCTTACCTACTAAGGGATTGCAAGGTTGGTATCCTGGCTCGGATGCACCATTCAGATCCTAGTTCTTCCTTTTTCCTCCACTTTGTAAGCTTGGAGGTTTTTATATTTATCCTTAGATTTGTCACTGTTTATTGGAGAGGTGGCTGCCATGGCTCTTGGTATTGTTGTCTCATATTTAAATAATATTGTAAATGTATGTTCATAGCCATATTATTCATTATTGCCTTTATTGCATTCTGGATATAACCAAGTAACCAAGATTTCTTTTTTTTTTTTTTTTTTTTTTTTTTTTTTTTTTTTTTTTTTTTTTTTTTTTGTCTTTTTGAGACAGGGTCTCACTATGCAATTCAGGCTGGCCTTGAGCTCACCTTGTAGCTCAGGCTGGTCTCAAACTCACAACAGTCCTCCTGCCTCAGCCTCCTGAGTGCTGGGATTACAAGCATGCAACACTATGCCTGGCAAAAAAATCAATTATCTTTTTTTTTTTTGGTGGAACCGGGGATTGAACTCAGGACCTTGCGCTTACCAGGGAAGTGCTTATTCCACTGGGCTATCTCCCCAGCCCCTAAGATGTTTTATAACTGGTGAACAGATAGGCAGAAATTGTTATGTCCAGACTTTGGAATGTCACTTGATAAAAAGAGGTGAGCTGTTGAGCAGCAAAGAGAGATAGGGGAACTTTAACTGTCTCTTGCCATAGGCCACCTACTGCATGATTCTAATTATACAACATTTTGAAAAAGGCCAAATGATGGAGACAATGAAAAAAACTGATTGGGTCAAGCAAGAGGAAGGAAAAAGAGGACCCACATTGGTGGAGGGCGTGAGACTTGCATGCAATGAAACTAGTCCATGTAGCACTGAAGTGCTAGATATCTAATATTACACACTTTCAAAACCCACAGAACACACAGCACAAAAATCAACTCTATTACAAACAAGGGACTTCATAATAAGAACAGCAAAAAAGAGAAAAATACAGCAAAATTGACTCATTAATTTTAACAATGCACTAAAGCCTTAATAATAAAAGAAACAGTATGCCAAGAAAGTTGGAGAGCTCCAGGTATATGGAACTCTTTGTACTATGCGCTATATTTTGTCATGAATCCAATGTTGTACTAAAGAAAAGTATATCAATTATTTTAAAAATCCAATGCAGCAATGGGGAGAAGGAGGTCAGGAATCACACTCTATATTTCTTTCCTTTTATTAGACAGGAAAGTTTTTGCCAGAACCCCTAATGTGAGTTCTGTAGTCTCTCACCAGTATGAAGTGAGTCAAGTTCAGCTACTGAAGAGATGAAGAAACAGATGCCTGGAAAGGACCAGGGAATGGATAAAGCCTGGGAGCAACTCCTGGGTTGGTCAGCGACAGAATCTGAACTACACTGTTCCCAAAGTTGTGGAAATGATGTGATAAGAATTCTAAGACTCAGCTATTTAATACTGTTAGCCTGTTTTGTATAGCAACACATGCCTACACTTCCAGTTACTTGGGAAGCTGAGGCAGAAGAATCACATGTTCACAGCCTACCTGGTCAACTTAATGAGACCCTGTCTTAAAATAAAAAGTAAAAAAAAAAAAAAGGTAGACGCTGTAGCTCAGTGTAAAGCCCTGGTCTTAATCATCAGCTAAAAAACAAATAAACAACAGTGACATAAAATCCTCCTAGATTTAAAGAAAGACATACAAAAATCAAAGCTATATAATTTAAGGGATTTTACAAAAATCAGTATTTTCGTGAGACTCTTGGAAGACTTCCACAATCAATAAAATATATGAGGCAAAGATCAAATCTGAACCTCCCACTGCCAAAGAAATATTTTCCTAGTCAAAAATATATCAATAAGAACATGATTTATTTTTCTGTCCTTCTGTCTATCGCCTAGCTCAGTAATGTAACACTGAGGAAATGGAAACCCTGCCCCTCCCCAGAACTGTAACCTAAGCTAGTTTACGCTAAATGCTTCCACAGCCATCTCATCCACCCCAAAGCCTTTTTTCCCCTTATTTTGAAAAAGTTCCCCCAACAATGAACAGAGCTGGTGAAACAGGATTAGGCTAGAATCAGACAAGAAGGAACAGAAACAAGTACAACAGAATAGAGAACTCCTGTTTTCATTCATTCTCTGCAGAGAAAGCAGTGCAGTCCTCTGCTGGGCCTCATGTTCTGATGGGGGAGAATTCGAGGCATTCGGTGGACTCCAGGAGGAGTCAAGAATTATCCATTCTTCTGATGTTTTGGAAAACTCCAGACCTGGGTAAACATTTCTTCATTAGAGGAAGATTAAGGAAGAAGCCACAAAAAAATTAAATTACACAAAAGAAAGAGGTCAGATTTTCCAACATTAAAAGAAACTATATGCTTTAAAAATGATTTACTCTAGGAAAAGAGTACATTTTATGAATCACCTGATTTTTGTTTTACATAATTTCTTTAAAAAATCTCCAAATTCATATACAGCAATAAAAATAATAATGCAATAACAGACTTTGACAAACAAAGGGAGAAATGGACAAAATAAAGGAGACAATATAGAAAAAGTAAAATGTAGTTGCAAAATAAAAATGTCTATCAAAAGCAGTAAAGTGTAGAACAAGCACCAGCACACAAAAAAGTATTCATCTGGAGAGAAAACCTGAGGAGCTTTTGTAAAATGGGGTGGAAAATGGAATAAATCAAAGAAGTTAGTGACAAAGGAATTTATTCGAAAATAACTTTTAAACAAGTTCATAAAGTAATTTGTATTTGTGATGAAGACAATGGATCTAATACAAGGAAAAGTAACTTTCGAGAGTCCAGAAAAGATCAAAATTTTCAGATTCAAAAGGTCCATCAAGGGCTAGACAAAATAAATGGAAAAAGGAAAAGGTTTATTCTTATGAAGTCATTATATCTTAGCGATAAGGAAGCAGTTATAGTTTTTCCAGAACAATATAGAAGTTATCCATAAAATAATTTGTCAGCATTACCAAGCTTTTCTAAGATAATCATTTTCAATGTGTGATCTAGATTTCTTCTGTATAATGCACTAGAAAAGAAAGATAGATTTATAAAGTAGAAAGCTTATAACACAAGAATGCTTAATTGTAAAGGTAATTAATTGGAAACAATATAAGATATGGAGGAATATACACAAAAATGCCAGTCATGTACCATTAATATTAAAACTCACAAAGATATAAATCATAATCAAATGCTGCATCAAAATACAGGATTCAACAACAGAAATGTGGTATTTCAGGAAGAGTGTACATTGAAAGCCATATAATACAGGATTAAAACTAAATTATAATATAAAAGAATTTTACAGTGAAACTGAGGCTTGCATGAAAGGATTTAATAATAATTGTGTGTGTTGAATATCATTGTATATACAACTAAAAACTAGGGAAGATTGTGGACAAGAAAAACTACAGTGGAAACATTTAAAAATACTGTTTTGATTGGTGGAGACTATCAATATTGCCATTAAAAGTGTTCAGCAATATAAATCTAAAAATAATTTTTAAGTATAAAGTATCCTCCAATAGAAAAAGAAACAGGTATTACATAACAAATAACTTATGAAAATATTTTTTTTTAATCACAGGAGAGAAATGTGAAGAAAACAAATAGAATAAAAGTAAACATGGGTTTGTACAATAAATAGACTGGAGATAATCTTTCTTGTATAAAAATTTCAGGACTCAGAATGGAGAAAAGAAGCACAGAAATGATAAATGCAGAGCAAGAGCAAATGTAACAGGCAAATACAAAATGAGAGAATTGGACGTTCCAGAATTTGTATCTCACACAGTAACACTGAAGCTGGAGAAACAGTTAATGGAACGATTCATTCACATTGAGGAAGTGGCATGGCGACTCATATAGGCACAGAAGCACGTGGAAACAGGACGAAAACCTTCACGGGTCAGAAAACAAGACTTAGGAAAAATGCTTAATGTATTTCTAGAGTAGAAGGTCCATAATCCAGAGACAGCAGTTGTTGTTCTTTTTTAATTATTGTTTTAGTGCAAACCTCATCAACCAGTCCCTTCCAAATACTTTTTCTTTTTTTCTGAACATGATAATTATTCTAAAGTTCCTACTAAAGAAAGGCATGTATGATGACAACAAGGTGAGATTGAGCAAACAAAAAGAAATTGGTCATGGGATTTGTGCAGTATTTTTTTTTTTTTTTTTTTTTTTTTTTTTTTTTTTTTTTTTTTTTTTTTTTTTTTTTTTTTTTTTTTTTTTTTTTTTTTTTTTTTTTTTTTTTTTTTTTTGGTACCCCAGTTTGAACTCTGGGCCTTGCGCTGCAAGGCAGGCATTTATAGTGCTGAGCTATCTCCTCAGCGCTGTGCAGTACAATTAACAGTGAAACACACAGAAGCACTCTGTGGCCCGTGCTTTCTATTCCACGCGATTTCTCTCCTTACCACCCTCTTCACTCTGCAGTACCTGTGTCACCTTTGATCCTTAAATGAGCGTCCTCCCGTTGGTCCCAGGCTTTCCTTATCATTGTTTTTTGTTTGTGTGAAGTAAAGAAAGCCATTAGATAGGAATTCCTATATCTTGTACTTCCACTCCCTTTTTTTCTACTTGTTAAAGCTCCCATGTTCTGCCTATCATATAAGCATTACCTTTCAACGATTTTCTTCCTGTCTCTTTTTCTCAGTTTACTACATCACTTCAGAAATGTTCTTCAGTGTCTCCCGTCATAATATAATAACAACAACAAGTCCCTAAGGCCCAAATTCTCCAAAAGGATATTTTTTTCTCTCAGAGTTAGATTTAACTTTTATCCCAATCTGACTCCTACCTCCAACATGCCACCAAATTACTATTTCCTATACTGCCAAGGTCAAGTGTAGATCAATGGATTTTTTTTCTTATCTTCATCTTATCAAAGATCTCAGCTACATTCTGTCTCAGCTACTTTCCAAACATTTTTAAACTGAAAAGGCATCCTGTGTTCTCCTTGCTCTGTGCACTTTGCTGCTGCTGTGAAAAGGCAGTTGGAGATGTCTCTGGCGTTTGTTTTTTAAGTTGTGAGGTGGTGTTAACTGTATGGTCAATGAGTTACCAATTGTACATAGCTAGAGTTTGTAAAAAGAGCAAAGTAACTCAGGTAAACCCTCGACGCTTTCTGCTTGGCTCTGAGGCCGGGGGCAGATGCTACTGAGAGGAGACCTTAGACCTGTTATTGTTGTGGCTGGGGTGAGTATCCAGTTAGCTTTTGTATATCGTGACCTAGCATCCTACTGCCCTGTCTTAGCTGGCACTGAGAGGGTCAGCTGGCATGAGAAGTGTTTGGATTCATTACTGTTTTGTTTTTTAGGTAAGTGCTAAACTGTTTGTTTCCAAACTGTAGAGCTCTTCATTGGCAAAGAGTCAGAGAAGGTTCAAGAAGCTTCTATAGTTAAACGCAATTTGCAATGTTGTGTGTTTTTTTGTATGTTTAGAACGATGGAATGTTTTCCAAGTTAAATTTACAGTATCACATTTTTCAAAACATTGCAAACTGCTAGGTAGATCTGTAGCAAATGAACATTGAAGCATAAAAGATCCCAAATATTTCTTTCATATTTTTCAAATGTATATTAAAATAGCATTTATCAAGCTATGACAACTTACAATTTATAAAACATCTAGGAGAACAGTCACAGATATGTTCATGAAGAGATTATAGTCACTGAAAAGTTTATACTAAAATAAATATACATTGAACAGATTTGGAGGAGCTGTATCTAAGCAAATGCTATTTGTACCTACCTTCAGTGGGTCCCATAGCTGGCACAGGACGTGGGAAACCAGAAGCATGGTGAATGCAGAATCCATGCATTTTCATAAATTTTAAAAAATAGTTTTAAACATCTACCATGATCAAGGTTCTTTAGGGGACACAAGAAAGGTCAAAATTAAAGTTGCTCAGGGTCCCTGAGTTGGAATTTTAAAGGATTGCTTAAAAGTTAGGATGGACATGGTCACTTGAAAAACACAAATTAAAACAACACCTTGATTCCATCTCACCCTCCCAGAAAAGGTTAACATCAAGAAGTCAGCCAATAACTAATGTTGGAGAGGCTGTGGTAGAAATGCATCCTTCTCCACTGTTGGTGGGAGTGCAGACTGGTACAACCATTGTGGAAATCTGCATGGAGATTCTTTCAAAACTTAGGATTGGAGATCCCATTCAAGCCAGCTATTCCTCTCCTGGGTATTTTTTCCAGAAGAACTGAAAACCTCATATCAGAAGATGCGGTATTTTTAGACAATGGAGTATTATTCAGCTATAAAATAGGATAAATTTGAGTCTTTTGTTGGTAAATATATCCAACTAGATAACATACTCTTAAGTAAAATAAATCAGACCCACATGTGCAAACATCATATTGTCTCCTTAGTGTGAGAACCTGAAAGAGAAAAAATGGAATCTGAAGGGAATAATAGATACTGGTAAAAGGGAATGAAGTTATTCAAAAGAAAAGAGTTACTGAGTTGAGGAGAAGGACAGGAGAGGGAGTGGGGAAAAGAGATTTATTTACATATATAAGCAAGATGGTTTGGACAACTGTACTGTGCCTTTCTGTTGGTCTATGTAAAGAAGCAGTTAATGCTTTAATTTATTTTATCTTTTTTCAATTGTTTATACTTTTTCTCTTCTTAATTTCTTATATATTGCTTTCTTCTTTCAATTCTACATGCATATCTGGCAATATGAATAACTGATTGGAAGACAATACTGTATTACAACAAATAATATGAAATTCATATCACTTTGTTAAGTGGAAATCTGTAGCATTTGTAACTTCTTCTATTTTAATTCTCATTTGTGCTCTTTTCAAAAATGAAAAAGTTTTAAATTTTTTTTAAAAAACAGAGGTTAGGATGGAATTAGGCATCTGCTTATTATTTTATGTGAATAACCTTCTCCATCCAAGAGTTGGTTTTACTTTCCCTTCACTTTTCTGCTTTCTGCAGCATCTCAATGTACTCATTTTCTAGCAAGAACCCAAGATGCAAACAGCCACAAATGTTTGTTGGGCTCACTGGTAAAGAATGGTTGGTGGTTTGCAATGCATAAATAAAAGAAACTAAACAGTTTCAGCCAATGTGACTCCATGAAAGAGCTGATGAATAAATAATGACAGTGTCTTGCATCTTTCATAAGCTCAGCTATCATCAGAACCTTCAATAAGTAGTGTTCACATATCTCTGCTCTGTTGTAGACATTACCACCCTTGTCAGATGCAATACATTCAGGCTGCTGTCTGAGATGTCTGGGAAATTTAACATGGTGCTCTTCTGAGAGGGCAATCCCAAAGCATGTCATTGTTTCTCGATGGAAATTATTCTCATGTATTTAGAACCAATAAATCAGCAATGTCTACTTTTTGTATCTCACTTTTTCTCATTCAGTGTCTCTTTAGACAGCTTGTCTTTTCCACTTTCCTAATTGTAGCATTCAATGAAGTACTCACAGTTCATGGAGTTCTTGAGTAGTTCCATAGTGAAACTACAGCCAGTAGGACAAAGTGATTAGCTGTATTTGATACCAGAGAGACTGTGGTGCAGAACATTCAAATTATTCACCTCTTCTAGGATTGATAATATACTTTGCTACATTGTAAAGTGTCACAACCCCAGTAAGGCACACCACCTCATGGCCTTTTGTTCCCTGTGAACAGCTGGTCATACTAGATCGCTAGTGCATCACCATTTTTCTCTTCACCATGCACCAGAACACCTCGCAGGAGATTGGGTCTGCTACAGGAGTCCCCAAGAGCTCCATTGTAAATGAGCTGTGGTATAGCTCACTTATAATAGAGCTATTGGGAACCTAACAGTGCACGGCAACACACACAAGTCACTTTCCTTTGAGGACTTTCAAATTCAAGAAGGAGATAAGCAACAAAGCAATTAGTTAGTTAGTTAGTTAGTTACAGAGAATGTTGGATAGAATAAAGCATCATGAGACAAGATGGCCTCTTCAGTGAACATCAGCAGAAAGCCAGGATTCTTTGAGAAGGGCACCTTTGAGCCCAGCCAACTGTATGAAGATCTGGACAGAAAACAATGCAAACAGAAGGAACAGCAAATAAAGAGTTTGAGGTAGGAACAATGTTAGCATGTTCCAGGGACAATAAATGACCAACAGAACTGACATTTAAGGACATAAGTGCCTGAGGTTATTTTAAAATGAAGTTGGAGAAGCAGGCAAAGTCCAACAGGCTCAGGTAAGGGGTTCAAACTTTAGCCCTCATGATAGGACCCTTAGTTTTATTTAATAGGGTTCCTATTAGAGTCTTTTTTTTTTTTTTTTTTTTTTTTTTGGTGGAACCAGGTATTGAACTCAGACCCTTGCGCTTGCCAGGGAAGCGCTTATGCCACTGAACCATCTCCCCAGCCCCTTTTAAAAATATTTATTTATTTGTTTGTTTGTTTTTGTGGAACTGGGGATTGAACTCAGGCTCTTATGCTTGCCAGGGAAGCACTTATTCCACTGAGCTATCTCCCCGGCCTGGGTTCAAACTTTAATCCAAGTACAGTGTGAGCCCCCTGGAAGGCTCAAGTAAGGGACTAATATTTGTTTAATAGGTTTGTAAAGTTGACTTGACTACCGTGTGACTAATAACCAATAGGCTGTACTGAAGCAAAAGCAGAAACACAAAGACCTCCAGGGAGGACATGGGAGTGACTCACAGAGGGGTATAGTACGTATACCAGGGTGTAAGCCAGGAGATGAGGAGAAGGGCCTTGATTTGGACTACATTTTGGTATAGCCAGAAGAGATATGATTTGAATTTTAAGCCACTTGATAGATCTGAAGTGGACAATCTATATAATACTGTCTACAGCATGATCTCGTTTGCATTAAAATTATAGAAAATAGGGCTGGGGAGATAGCTTAGTAGAATAAGCGCTTGCCTGACAAGCACAAGGCCCTGAGTTCAATCCCCAGTACCACAAAAAAAGAAAGAAAGAAAAGAAATGTATATTTATTTGTGAAATGTTTGAACTTATATAAAAAAAATCAGGTTTGGAAAGATACACAGCAACTAATAACACTAGTAACCTCAGAAGTGTGGAAAGAGAGGGAGAGCCCTATCGTTTTTTCCTTGATATACTTATTTTGCTTAAAAACACGGATTTGTGTTAGTATTTCACGCAAATCCTTTTTAAAACTCCATTTAGTCCACTAGGGAGAGAGTAACTGCATGGTCCAAGGTCAGAGAGGAGAGTGGGGTTGATCCTGGGGGAAGAAAACAGGAAAGGAGGGAACGGAGTAGCAACAGTTACATTATGTTCAGTGTGTAATGCATGAAATCTGTCAGGCTTAGAGACACACACCAGGGGCCAGGGAGATGACTCGGGGGCTGGAGAGATGGCTCAGTAGATAAGTGCTTCCCTGGTAAGCACAAGGGTCTGAGTTCAACCCTCGGTTCCATCAAAAAATTAAAAATAAAAATATAAAGAGACTCACATCCTTATTGGGGTGGAATGTGAGCTTTTCACTGAAATGGAAAGATTTGTGGACAAGAGTTAGCAAGCTTAAGTGTAATGGCAAATAGTGTTTTGTGAACTGGAGACTGAAGAAGTGTCTGGGCTGCTGCTAATGGTGAAGTCGTTGCATTTCATCCTAGCAAAGTGGAGAACAGAGGAGGAGTGCATTTGAGATCACGAAGGCAAGAGTTTGGGATCAAATATCTACAAATTTCTCAATCAGGCTGATTTGAGAATCCAGAGGAGACCAGGAGTGTCCCAGGAATCATTGTTGAGACTTCTGAAATAATCACACCTCGTTTTATCTCTGCGGTGAAAAGTGTTATTTAATAAAGCACGATCCTAGGTGAGAATAAGTATGAGTTCTCTGAAAGGCATAAAGAAGGCCTGCTGCAAGCGTGTACCACCAAGCATCAGATTTGCTCATCCCCTTTACCCTCCTGTCCTCATTCCTGGCAGGACAGGAGAGGGATTTGCCACAGCAGTAAAATAGAAAAAGTAGTCATTGAAGGGCAGTAGATTTTGGAGAGTACTTATAAAAAGTAAAAAAGGCAAATGAGATGGCAAAGATCAGGAAAAGAGGGAAACACTTCCAGAGTGACAAAAAGAGGATGGGTCCTCATAGGCAGAAGGGTCCTCCGTCAGCGGGGAGGCCCCGCCGACGCTTGGGAGGTGTGGATCTCCATGGGATCGGCAGCACTCTTTCCTCTGCTAAAGGCTACCAGGCACAAGCTGCACCCTGGATGGAGGAGACCAACCCAGGCTGCATTCCCCGCTCCCTCCCCACCCCCTGCCCTACACCTCTTCCGTCCCCTCCTAACTCCACCACACAGCCTTTCTCCACTTAAGTTGCAGCTGGTGGGGGCCACATTATCACAGATGCTTGATCGGAGGATGAAACAAGCAACAATAATGCACCTGGCAGTCTCAGGGTCCTGAGTCTGATCCACAGTACAAAAAAAAAAAAAAAAAAAAAAAAAAAAAAAAAAAAAAAAAAAAGTAAGTGTGAATTTCTGAACACTTTGAAGTGGCTACCCTCTAGGTCAAAATTAAAGGTTTTTTTTTATAGGAATGTGAAGTAGGAAAAATGCACGTAACAATTAAAAAGAAACAAAGTAAAAAATATTGAAAAACAGAAGGCAGACACAAACTATGAAGAAAATGACATGATAGTTGGTAAATTTCACAAGGGTGTAAAGTCTCACTCTTTTCCTGGGCATGAATACTACTATCCACTGCTCTCAAATTGCCTTCTGGTGTCCAAGGAAACTAGCTTTCTCACTTTTCCTCCTCCCTAGAAGCCCTACTTGTTCTTTCTGTGCCTTATCTGTTAGTATGGAATCTTCCGGGGTGGACAACCTTAGCTGGATACTGAGAATATTTTTTTTTTAATGTGGTAACCATAACATCAGTTTTACCACTTTACCTTATTTTTCAGTAGTCAGATTGAAACCAGGGACTATGAAGCTATCCCCAGTCCTTCGTATTTTTCATTTTGAAGCAGGTTCTTACTAAGTTGCTAGATTGGCCTTAACCATTTCTCCTGTCCCACCCTTCCAAGTAGGTAGGACTACAGCCATGTACCACATGTGACTTACTTTACCATATTGTTAAGCATCCAGTTGAAATAAATACATTCAAACTGCTGGGGAGCCATTACTGCTATCTATTTTCAAAAGTTTTTCATCTTCTCAACAGAAAATCTACATTCATTAAATAGTAACACCCCCTCCCCTCCCCAACTCCCTGTCAAACACCACTCTACATTCTATTGTCTTCTCTACTCTAAATATCTCATACAGCACAATCACGTGCCGGTTGACAAGGATCATTTATAGGATGGTGGTCCTGTATTATTATTATCTACTAGGGACATTGTTTTTGTCTTAGCTTGTGCAAGTAAACTCTAGAACACATTTCCAGACATATTCTGTGAGAAAGCGACCTATTCTACATTTGTCTTTGTGACTGGCTTTTTTCTGCCTAGCATAATGTCCTGAAGGTTCACCTATGTTGTAGCACATGAGAATTTTTAAATCATATTCTGAAGCAGGACTGCCAATCACTGCACTTGGCAGAATTTCAGGTCGCATGGAATAGCTCCAGGCAGGTATGTGGGGCAAAGACCTGCAGCAGATGGAAGGGTCTGGGGTTCAGCCATCACTAAGAGCTCGTAGCAGCTTTCAGGATGAGTCACTGCGCTTTTCATGCTGAACCTACCCTAAGACGCTCTGCCACAGTCTGGCCACTACTTCTTTGCTGTTCGGAGGGGAGGAATCTCCATGGATAACGGTGCTTCCACGGTGAACCTAAGGTGTGCACACACACCCTCAGGAGCTCTGCTCTCCTCCTGGGTAGCAAGCTGAGCTCCTGGCATTGAGAGAGCAAGGCTGCCAGCCTGCACCCTGCCCTGTGCCACAAACCACACTTTAGCCAGGTGATACAGCTCCTGGACTTGCTGGTCGCAGTCCAAGAACTTGGAGAGGGCCTTGGGGAAGAATCAGCCTTCTTGTTCCCGGAACACTGTGAAGATGAAGACAGTTCTGAAGGCACACACAGAGACGCCAAGTCAAACCAGTCAGCAGAGTGCAAAGCACTACCGCAATAGGGAAAAAATGATGGCTGCTTATCTCATTCTTTGTTTCTAAATTGTCCTAAGGGGGATTATACTGAATGTTTTCCATGGAGTGTCACCCATTTATGCCATTATTTTTGTTAAATACGCTTCCTCATACAAATCAAGTGTCATAATAAACAATAGAAAACACATACACTATGGCTCTTTTGTATGTTTTAGAACCAACTGATCAAGTGCAAATAGTTATTGCTAATGATTTTAGGCAAGAAGATAGACAGTGAAATGAAGATAACATGAACTGCCTCTGTTAACCCAAAATTTGTCATTTTCCAATCCTTTGAAGCTTGGAAACATTTTTTTTTTTTTTTTTGGCTGGCCCAGGCTGCCTTAAGGGCAGGTCTAGTGTGGCATGTGGAGCTGGGGATCAAACTGCGGTCCCCTGAGCTTGAGTTTGCCTAAGCAGGTACTTTTTTTTTTAACTTATTATTATTTTTATTGAAGACCAAATAGCAATGAGACAGTTTCAAGACAAATTAACAGGACAGAGTCGACAAATCAATACATTGCAAAATGTTTTCGTAATGTTTCGATGTCTTACAAGGTGCATACATGATATTGTACTTACGGGCATTATTATGGCAGATGTCTCTAATCAGTGAATGAAGAGAGTGCAGCTATATACCTATCTTATTTCTCTAGAGCTGATTTATATCACGGATTCAACAATTAACACCCTCTACCTTGTTATCTCTCCTGTGTCTGTCCATAGCACTAGAATCCAACATAATATCTTGTCCAACCACTATTAGTGCAAATAATTCTATAAGCAGGTACTTTAAACAACTGAGCTAACCCGCAAGCTCCCTGAATCCTTTCAAGCTTGCAGTTTAGAAAAACTTATAGCTCTTTGTTTATACTTTGCTTGTACTAGGCTTATACCTCTGTCACAGGCAAATATGGACCCAGCATATAAAGGTTGAATGCACAATAGGAATACTTGCTTTATGATTATGGGTCTCTCTGCTGACCCCACTAACCAAGTTTTTGCTGAAAACAGAGCCCTGAAAGCCCTCACTTAGTTTTCAAGATAGTACTACACCAGCACCTCTGCCTTCATACAACATCTTTTGCTGATTAATTATTTGGTTATTTCAGGAGCAGTAAAGGAACATAAACCACTGAAGTAGGAAATTGGGTATACATTTCCCTCTTCTCACAGCTTTGATATAATCCATCAAGGACAAAAGGCCGTAGTTTCTGTATAAACTCAAAAACTATGCATAACTAAAAGGAGTCCCTCCCCCAAATTATAGGCCCACAGTAGAGCATTCAAGGACTTAATATGTGTGGTTTTGATTATGTAAGAATAACCTTGAAGATGCTTGCCATGTAGCAATTTGTAATCTCTCTGAGCCAAGAATTTTGAATCACATAGGCTAAAAGGCAGATGAGTCGAAGGGATGATTTAGTGGTAACCTGGCCTAGGGCCCAGGCACCTACCTTTCCCTGGGGCTCACTCTGCTTCTGCTGGCCAATAAGTGCTTAGTAACTCCTGAGAAATTGCAAACACAAACAAAAACAAACAACTTTCTTCCTGAACCACCAAAGGCACTGTGAATTTCAAGGGATTCCCATACCACTGTGAAATGTCATGATTAATGTCAACTGTGAACTGTCATGCTCAAATGCACAGAAAATGAGAAGACAAAAGCTGTACAAAAGCTTTAGCAAAATACTACTAAAAAAATTATATTTCATGGTGTTATTCATGAATATCAAATTCTCAGCATATATCTTTTCTGAGCATCCAAGTTCTCCCCTGTATTTCCTAATACTAAAAATATATCTACCTGGTAGGTGAGAACTAAGTATAGAACTAATGGGATTTACCTGCTGCTCCTTCCTGCTAAAGTACCCTTTCCAGGCACCTAGCAGTTAGGAAGCACAACTGCGTGAATGATTTCAGAAAGAGAGGGGCAGGTGGAAGCGATCTATTTTACTAGGTGAGACAATTAAAATTGTGGGGCTTCTCCCAACTCTCTTTTGATGGTGACTATGGTAGGGAGATAGAGCCAGGAGTTGGAGACCTTTCCTTGGAGCTCCTGAGGGCTTTTACACACCCCTTTGACTTCGTATGGATCACAACGAAACCTTGTGAATGAACCTCCTGAGATTTCAGGGCTTATTGGTTGTAGCAATATTAATTGTACTCATCCTTGCTAATGACCATATCTACTACTACATTATGGACCATAAAGTAATAAAAACAAGATTAGTGACATTTTTATGGAATGTCACTAACAAAAGATGGTTGCATGAAAAATAATACTTTAGTTTAAATTGTAAACATGTGTATGCAATACAGATATATTGTGCTATTGTTTAGATCTAGGATATCCCCTTAAAGGTACCTATACCTGTGGGCTATTGGGATGTGGTGAAATCTTTCAGAGGTGAGGACTCAAAGGAGATGCACACAGGGGTGGACAGGTTCTTCAAAGGAAAGGAACAGAAAAAGAAAGAAAACAGTGTGTGTGTGTGTGTGTGTGTGTGTGTGTGTGTGTACAGATATTTCTCTATATAGAGAGGTACAGATGCATTGATTTGCATAAACCTCATTAATTTGTTGAGATCTAACAGGATTATAATAGCTGTTATTCCAACAGTGATTCTTTCCCATTTCGACCCACCTGCCCAGAAGTCCTAGAGTCCAATAAAAGGTGCAAACACATTTAGAATAGTGCCTGTGGGCCAGGGAGATGGCTCAGTGGAATAAGCACTTCCTTGGCAAGTGCAAGGGCCTGAGTTCAATCCCCCGGCTGCCAAAAAAAAAAAAAAAAAAAAAAAAAAAAAAAAAAAAAATAGTACCTGCATTCCACATACTCAATAAATAGTAGTTATTATTGCTTTAGTTAGTTTGTTACTTATTGGTCTTTAAAAAGACAAAACTGAAAGTTTATTGGAAAGATCAACAAAGATCCAGCTGAAAAAACAGAACTCCAGACCTGCGGGGGCGGAGGACACACATGGCTCTCTGCTGACTAGGAGCTTGGCTCAAGCTGAGACCTGGCAGTCCTCAGAGCAGCACCAGGCTGAGATAAGGCTGCAGGGAGGCAGCTGGCCGCAGCTGGCTCTCCACGATTAAAGTAAGGCTCACAGGTTCGCAGAAATCGATGGGAGTCCACTTTGAAAACAAACAATAGAGCTACCAGAGGGTGACAAGGCCATTGTTATTGACAGTATTGGCAATATAGTTCGCTGAAGAAACAGAAGCATTTCGGTTTATCCTGAGCCACTGTAGGATTTGGAACAGATGGAATGATGAATTCACAGTAATAAACCAGTTGTAGGAATTACAGAGGGATAAGGGAAAGGAAAAAATAATGACAGAAGGAAGGAAAAAAGAAATATATATGTCCATACACAGGGTACCTTGGATAATTGTACTGCTGATTTCTGCTGGTCTATTAAAAGGAGCAGTTAATGCTTAATATTTTCCTCTCCTTTTTAATTTTTTCATAAATTTTGGCCAACTCTACAGGCTCATAACTGGTAATCTGAACAATTAATTTGAAGCCAACTATTTGTAATACAACCGCTGTTGAATTCCTATCATTTTATTTGGTGAAATTTTGTATTGTTTCTAATGGTTTTATTATTAATTTTTGTATTCTCTTTAAATAAAACACTTAAAAATGAGAGAAGAGCCAAGTGAGTAGAACTTTTAGGTTTTAAAAAAATCTGATGTGAAAATGGTGAAAATTCTGAAAGGAAACAAAGCAAGAGAGAATGAAAGAGAAGATGGGAGAACAAACAATGAAGAAAGGACGGGTATAGGAAACAAAAATAAAGAACCCAACAGTTTCTTCAGGCTTTACAATGGTCCCAGCCCACCCTAAGCAAAAGTATAAAGCTAGCCATTTCTCTCCCAGTGCATAGAAAACTCACTGTGAACCAAAACACATGCCCACGTCCACCACGCCTCGAACATCTCCATCTCCCCTCCACCGCTGGTGATCCCTGCCCAAGCCCCTTCTCCAACCCTAACCTCCTCGCTGGGCTTCTCCTCTGGGCCTGCCCTTGTAAGACAATAGGACTTGCTAAACGTCGAGTCAAAGCTGACCCTCCCAGTGACCCCTTCCCTCAGGCCTGCTCTGTGCTAGGTAACCATGAGCCAATCTAATAAAGGTAATCCTGTTAATGCATTAATGATCCTGGCAGGTTCATGCATTTTCTCTCTAATGTAACTTATTTGCATGCTAATTAGTTATCTAGAGACAATCACTCACCCCGAAGACACTGGGGTCTTGCTATGCCTCTAATAGCCTTCAGGATTTTATTACTGTCTCAATTTCTTCATTTGTTAATATAAAAACAGTGCATCTTACCTAAGATTCACATCTGGAAATGAATCATTGTATTCTCCACTATGAGGAATGTAGGCAGGTCTGCAAACTCTTTCTGTGAGGGCCTTGAAAGTGCTGTAGAGATGTTTTTATGTGTTCAAGGCCACCTGCACCACCACATTAAGGATCCAAAGTGTTGGAATCAGTGATGTGGGCCCTAACTCTGATATATGAAATGTTAGCAGAAATTATCTGCATGGGCAAGAAGTGTGGGAGAGAACACACCAGCTCATTCTGGATAAGAGAAGGTGCCATGCAGAAAGTCACAAAATATTGGAAAGTTTAGGACTGACAAAATATAAAATTGATTAATTTTTTGTTCTAAAATATTGTTTAAATTATAAACCTATACCAAATAGTTCAAACCTGTTTTATTTTATTTTATTTTTTTATTTATTTATTTTTTTTTTATTTAGTTTTATTTTATTGAAATACAAATGTCAATCAGACAGTTTCAAAACACCATAACCATACAGAGTCAATGAAATAATACATTGCAAACTGTTTTCATAACGTTTTGGTATTGTACAAGGTGCATACATGATATTATATTTACAGGTATTTATGTTGCTGAATTATATCAAAGATTCAATAATTATTTACCTAGTGGATGACCATAGCACTAAAAGCCGACATAATATCCTGTCCAACCACCATTAGTGCAGATCTTGCCTCTCCTAGAATTATGTAGAAGCACAGCGTTATCTAACCCAACTGTACTGTCTATACACACACAGGATGATTTTTTCTTTCTACAACCCTTCCTTTGTCTACACCTGACAAAAGTGGGCACTCCGTTGACATTCAACTACCTTAGGTGTTTGAACTCGACACCACAATCCAACACAGTCCAGCATTCTGCAACCATAGGGAGTTA